>NQII01001516.1:192082-203384 GCA_002778355.1 Clitarchus hookeri | reverse complement strand
AACGCAAAATTGTTTATGTAGGTCAATGATTAGAGGTAGTGAAATTTTGCGAAAATATTTTGAGACAAGTTATATTACAAGACACTGTAGGGTAGTTTAGCTATCTTGATTGACTGAACTATTTTTTCACACGTGTTAATTGGCTGCACACGAATCACGTAAGAGCCGTGCCGATGTTGCCGAATTCTGAGTGTCCCGGTCAAATATGAAACCGCCTTCTCAAGCAGACAGCAACCAATGGCAATAGACAAACTGCTGTTGGGGGCTTATAGTATTGAAGTCTCCCGTGTACTCATTCTTTTATTTTTTGCGAAAAATCACTGGCTCTAATTATGATGTTTAAAAGAGAAAACGCGAGGAAAAGTTGGGAACGCTAGCGACACGNGAAATTTTGCGAAAATATTTTGAGACAAGTTATATTACAAGACACTGTAGGGTAGTTTAGCTATCTTGATTGACTGGACTACTTTTTGTCAGGTGTCAACTGTCTGCACGCGAATCACGCAGAAGCCGTGCCGATGTTGCCTAATTCCGAGTGGCCCGGTCAAATATTAAAACGCCTTCTCAAGCAGACAGCAACCAATGGCAATAGACAAACTGCTGTTGGGGGCTTATAGTATTGAAGTCTACCGTGTACTCATATTTTTTTTTCGCGAAAAATCACTGGCTCTAATTATGATGTTTAAAAGAGAAAACGCGAGGAAAAGTTGGGAACGCTAGCGACACGNGAAATTTTGCGAAAATATTTTGAGACAAGTTATATTACAAGACACTGTAGGGTAGTTTAGCTATCTTGATTGACTGAACTATTTTTTCACACGTGTTAATTGGCTGCACACGAATCACGTAAGAGCCGTGCCGATGTTGCCGAATTCTGAGTGTCCCGGTCAAATATGAAACCGCCTTCTCAAGCAGACAGCAACCAATGGCAATAGACAAACTGCTGTTGGGGGCTTATAGTATTGAAGTCTCCCGTGTACTCATTCTTTTATTTTTTGCGAAAAATCACTGGCTCTAATTATGATGTTTAAAAGAGAAAACGCGAGGAAAAGTTGGGAACGCTAGCGACACGCGAGTGAGGGACAAATACACTTCCTCAAGTTGGTAACACTGGTGACAGGTGAGTGAGGGAAAGCCAGTGCCTTCACACCACAGTACACTTGTACACTTACATTTTCCAAGGAATTTGTGTATGTGGTTGCATGGTAGTAGCCACTCCGGCCCGGAACGAGATTTCTTCAATGGAATTTGAATTTGGAAAGTCTAATTAGCCATTTATACAAAAGCCTGTTTCACGGAATTCAAATATTTGACGACATTTCTTCAAAATATGATATTAAAAATATTATGACTTCCCTGCTAGTGCTAAACTATTTGTTACATGGCAGAAGTCTATAAACACCTACTAAAATCCAAGAAAGCAATGAATAACTACACTCTAAGAAATTATTCGGAAAATACCATACCATATCCTTAGTGAGAGTGCGGGAATGGCAAATTTTTTCCCCTATACATTCATTGTAGCGTTCCTGCATCTGCTCAAGAAGTAGTCAAATGCGTAGGGAAGTTCCCAACTTTGTATATCTGCATCTTGATGTGTGGTATTATTTCCACACAGTGTTTAGGTTAAAAACTTCCATTGCAGTTTAGGAAGTTTACCAGCAAATTTTTTTACAATGTACGGCCACCTCTTTTTTTGCGGAAAGAATTGTAAGCAGAGTATACACCAACACTCTACGTGCACACAAGCAGGCATCCTCTGGCTATTGGCCGGGCGTCTGTGAGGTTGCATTTCTTTGTTTGGCTGGGCCTATCAGAATTAAGATACTCTGGCACTGAACTTCCGTGATAGGTTGGCAGGCACCTCAAACGCGTAACAGATCAAATCATCCAACCCCGAAATTGTTTCTGAACAAACGTGTTTTCCTGTACAACTAGTCGTGGAACTTTTTCGCGAAAAACAAGTGCGCCCACCCACTGTATACTGTAAAATCACAGGATAATTTAGTACACCGAAATAAATGCATGTTGCAGCCACAAAGTGTTTTGTTGGTATTCACCCTGCGACATTTTTTTCTGTTGTGAACCAAATCTTTTAGTTGTCATGATTAAACATTTGTTTTGTGGTGGTTACAAGGTGTTGTGTCCAGTGCACTCGTAACGGGCGTACGCGCTCGCTTATTTGCTGCGCGAGGCTCGGGAAACAGGCATCGTGTCTGATTGGCCATCGCGTGCAGTGGAAGACTCCCCATTGGACGGGCTGCCTTCTGTCGAGTTAGTCTGCGGGCTCTGATTGGCCAACGACTATCCTCCACGCCGCTAACCAGTGATGCCATCTCGTTGGCGTGTGTGGATGAAACTTGCAGTATAAGTTGTTGTTTCACTTCTGTAATCGTAACTATTCTGTGGTCAAGTAATACAACACCATTTTACACGTAAAATTTAAATAAATTCACACAGAGAGAAAATCAATAATTAAATTTCTACTGCCAATCTTCCTGTTTATATAGCATGGCGACATTATGCTATGTTATTTAAGTTGGTTTTAAATGTAACTGACAGTGAAAATTTTACCAAAGTCAGTCGAGTACATTCCAGATGACGCGGGGACAGACAAGAAATAAGTTCCGCATAAATTAATAAATACATATATTTTAAGTAGTCGATAAAAATCACTTTTTCAAAACTTATTGTTGATTACTGACTTTGCACATCAAACGATTTTACTGTTATACGTAGATGCAGTGATATTTCGCGAAAAGATTTCGAGACAAGATACAGTCCAAAGCACTGTAGGGTCGTCCAGCTTCTTTGATTGGCTGAAAAATGTTCTGGCCCGTGTTAACAGTTTGCGCACGAATCACGAAGGTTCAGTGTCGGAGTTACTTAGTCCCGAGTGGCTTGGTCAAAGACGGACACGGCACCAGCAGCCAATGGAGGTATAACAACAGCTGAGGTGTGCATGTCGTATTGAAGTCTGCTGTGTGCTCCGATTTTTACGCGAAAAGTCGCTGGCCCTAGGCATAGGCTATTCACGGTAAAGTAAGAACTTTTGAAAGCCCTCTCATTTCCAACAATAGTTTATTGGTTACATGGCAATATTTATTTTAAAAACGTGGCTAAAGGATTTTAAAAAAAAATGGCAGAAAGGAAAAACTAACTAGGGGCTCAAAAGTGCTTACTTTACCGTGGACAGCCTATACTACAGACTAGAAATGAAAAATATATATTCGAAACCGGAACTATGCTCTATTGGTGGTTGATCACGGTCCATTGTGCCTACAGAAGAGCCACGCGATAAAAGCGCCTGCAAATGTCGCTTCTTGCCTCGGCGGGTCGCCTGTTTATTACGGCGCAATGAACGCAAATCAGCAAGTTTAATAAAACATGAGCGAACAAAATCTGCGGCGGAAAAGTGCGCGCGCCGCGGGCCATGCATATTCATGGCCGCCAACCCACGCGCGGGGAAGTTCGCTGCGAAGGCGAGAAAACTTTGTTTCAACATTTTGCATCCCTGCGCGTCGCAGACCGAGCTTTCAGATACATAAAAACGAGGCATTAACGCCGCGAGGACATCGCGAACGAAACGAGATAAACACTTTTCGCAAAGATTTGCGGGGAGAATATTTAAGAACGAAATAAAAAGCGTTTGTAGCTTCTCGCGTTACGCACTGTCGTTCGTTAGAGTATCAGAGACGTGACTCACAATTTCAGACACGGTATTCTGTATATGGAGCCTTGCATAGGAGTGGCTTTAAGGTGGCCGCCTAGTTGAAGGAATTTCGCACGTCTGAGGTCTAAAGGCGTGGGAGCGCTAGGGGCGATCGAGACATTCGCATCAACTATTATAAGTGAGCTTATGGCCATACTTGACCCCGCGGTCCTTTTCTTCGTCGGGGGTGATGGCTATGTTACAACTGATTGTGGGAATCCAAGATGGCGGGGGACGAAGGCAAGGTAGTGGGGGGGATTGACATGTGCACGATTAGCATAAGTGCGATTAGTATACATACAATACGCATATATGTTTTTGTGATTTGTATACACTGGAGAGCCAAAAAAACTGGTATAGGCGTGTGTATGCAAATAACAGAGGTATGGAACCAATCGGAGTAACGCGATGCGGTCGGCAGTTAGATCGGTTACTGCTGCTACAATGGCAGGTTATCAAGATTTAAGTGAGTTTGAACGTGGTGTTATAGTCTGCGCACGAGAGATGGGACATAGCATCTCCGAGGTAGCGATAACATTTGGATGTTCGCGTACGACCATTTCACGAGTGTACCGTGAAAATCGGGAATCCGGTAAAACATCAAATCTTCGACATCGCTGCGGCCGGAAAAAGATCGTGAAAGAACGGGATAAACGACGACTGACGAGAATCATTAAACGTGACAGACGTGCAACCCTTTCTCAAATTGGCGCATATTGTATTTGTGGACTGCCCTGTAGGATTCATGGTGTGAATTGCCTCCTGCATACCTTCAGACATTAGTCGAGTCCATGCCACGTCGTCTTGCGGCACTTCTGCGTGCTCGCGGGGGCCTACACGATATTAGGCAGGTGTACCAGTTTTTTTTTTGGCTCTTCAGTGTAGTTGTCCTTAGCATACGCATACTCGACATAGGCCGTAGAATAAGAAAATGAATATAGGAACTAAAATAAAAGAGTACTTAATGTGGTTATGCATATTAAACATCTCATTGCTGAAATGATTAATTTTATGAGTGAACCATCCTTCCCGACATGAGTTGTCATCTCACACTTATTACATATTTCACTATCTCTCGAATACCCACGTCTATACCGTTTCTAATTTATGTTAGTAAAAAATTCAGAGCACAGGTTATAATTATAAAATAATATGAAAAGTTATTTTCGGTGCCTTGTCAACATGCCTGCTGCAGGAATTAACATAACTAACACATACCTCTGGGATAGACATGCCCATGCCTATAACATTTGGGAAAATAATTTATATATATANTTAACATAACTAACACATACCTCTGGGATAGACATGTCCATGCCTATAACATTTGGGAAAATAATTTATATATATATATATATATAATGTATACATCATTTAAACCTATGCTGGCACCCATGTCACGTCAGGAAACAAAAATTCGAGGTGANATATATATATAATGTATACATCATTTAAACCTATGCTGGCACCCATGTCACGTCAGGAAACAAAAATTCGAGGTGATATGACTGAGCATGAATTGGAACATTCTTGAAACAAAGTGATAGCATGTAATGATAGAGCATGAACTGGAAAATTCTAGAAACAAGATGGTGGCATGGAATGACAGCGTAATAGGCAGAATGACACAGCATGAACTGGAACATTCTTTAAACAAGATCATGCTATTTTTAGACTGAGTAACTCATGAAAATTTGGGTAAGGAAAATTTTTGCAGGAAATTTGTGCAGAAAGAAATCCTAGTACTTTTGAGTTTTTCCACTGTCAACGGTCAAGGTCATGTTTAGACTTAGTGACTCTCAAAAATGGGTAAAAATTTTTTTTGCAGAAAATTTTGCAGATTTGGAGGGAAATTCTAGAATTTCTAAGGGGAATTATAGAAATTTTGAGTGTTTTCCAAGGTCTAAGGTCAAGGTCACATCTGGTCCACTGCCAGATGCCATGTTTATCCTTCTGTCCCAACCCTCAACCCCTTGCCCCAGAAATCTCATTCTCTATCTACTCTTATTCCTTTTTTAATGTCTTGTACCGGAATGTTCATACCTAAAAATGACAGTGAAAACACCCGTTTAAGCCATTTTCACTATCACAAAAACTTTTTAGAGAGAAATGGAGGAACTGAAAAACGTATACAGACGCATAACGTTTCTTAAACGCTATTTGTAAGTAGACCTCACTGAGACAAGTCGGACGGTTTTTTAATAAAACGTTTTCTGCTGAAGTTCTCTACAGCGGCAGCCTATCCAGGCGGCCATCTTAACGTTACTTCGAGATTAGAGTAAAGGAGCAGAGAGTAACAGCAGAGGAAAGCAAGAGTAAACGTTGTTTTGGAATAAGCGTGATGTAAATAGCATTCTGTGTTTACAAATATGTGCTGATTAACCAATCAATGTATACTCCAAAATATATTTATCACTTTCCTCAAATTCTTTCTTTTCCAAATAATTAGTTACATACATAAACAGCTTTTCTTACCCTAAGATAATAAAAAAACATTACTTCTAAAAATGCAACCTTTATTAAAGTTAACTTTTAAATAAAAATTCGATCACTCGTNGATAATAAAAAAACATTACTTCTAAAAATGCAACCTTTATTAAAGTTAACTTTTAAATAAAAATTCGATCACTCGTCATTTGTAATTTTCCTGTGCGCGCCGGTAATAAGAATGTCCACATTTCCTTTCAGTTTGTTTTAATTCTACTAAACTTCCCGCCATTTTCTGTCTTCTTTTGGTTACTCATTTAAACAGTACATGTAAAAATTTTACTCTGGCAAGATGGATGAAGGTGTCATGTTTCAAAATCAAAGTTGTGTGTAAATTGACATCGAAGGTTCTTAAATTAAATTACTTTCAGTGTATGGATTTGTGAAGCAAACGACGCGTTGCATTTCGCAAGATTTTGACGGCGTTATTGGGAAAGGTAGGCACATGACAACTTCATCCACGGGGCAAAGTTGGTTGTTTACAAATTGCAACACTCGCGTCTTCATACTCTGCAGTTTCGGGACACTGCCACGAGCGAGTGAAACATTTTACTCGGAAGTGATTTGGAACGTCGCCGCCCAGACAGACAGTGTGCCGCGACATGCAGCCAACTGTTGGAGCGAGAGCGCGCAGAGGACATTCGCAAACAGGAAGCAACAGACGCGCAGATACATTCATTCTCTCGCTGCCATGACNTAATTTGTAATTTTCCTGTGCGCGCCGGTAATAAGAATGTCCACATTTCCTTTCAGTTTGTTTTAATTCTACTAAACTTCCCGCCATTTTCTGTCTTCTTTTGGTTACTCATTGAAACAGTGCATGTAAAAATTTTACTCTGGCAAGATGGATGAAGGTGTCATGTTTCAAAATCAAAGTTGTGTGTAAATTGACATCGAAGGTTCTTAAATTAAATTACTTTCAGTGTATGGATTTGTGAAGCAAACGACGCGTTGCATTTCGCAAGATTTTGACGGCGTTATTGGGAAAGGTAGGCACATGACAACTTCATCCACGGGGCAAAGTTGGTTGTTTACAAATTGCAACACTCGCGTCTTCATACTCTGCAGTTTCGGGACACTGCCACGAGCGAGTGAAACATTTTACTCGGAAGTGATTTGGAACGTCCAAAGAGGAAATGTTGCTCGCAGAGTGTTTTGTAACGTCGCCGCCCAGACAGACAGTGTGCCGCGACATGCAGCCAACTGTTGGAGCGAGAGCGCGCAGAGGACATTCGCAAACAGGAAGCAACAGACGCGCAGATACATTCATTCTCTCGCTGCCATGACGCTGTGTGCCCTCGATGTACGAGCTGCTACTCGTAAACGCTGTGCACGGACGCGAGTTTGAGCCGAAAACCAGAGTTACGACCGGCGACCGCACTGCTGATTGATGGGTCAGCCCTGCGCTGCCGATCAATGCTGCCAACTCCCAGACCGAGAACTCCACTAGGCCACAAGTGAAAATACGCCAGCATCATTTAAATGATAGGCTGTTCACGGATAACTGAACAATATTGACATCGACCATGTCACTATCTCTAACTGTGTGTATTTTAACGGGCAAACTGACTGACGTGCGCGTAGTGGAGTTTGGTAACAATGGAGAGAAAGCAGTTCCGTATCTAAAAGTTGAATTTAAAATGTTTGGTAAACATTTGTGATGAGTGAAATTATTTCTTTTGCTTTTGGAGTTTTTTTTAATGCATAGGTCTATAAGTGCAAGAATGAGTAAACATATCAAATATTTACTTTTCTGATAATTCCATAGTTCCACTCGACCGACGCATGAATAAAGTGACCAGGCATATGGCAATGTTAATTCTGCATATAGCGAAAGTATACACATTGCGCATACAATTCCATTTTAAGCAGAGCTTTCAGAAGTGCTCAGTTTACTGTGAACAGACTGTATGAACATCCACGTAATTTTTCTTCGAATGACAATTACATCCACACTTTTAATTCAACTTCATAGTACAATTTAAGATATATTTATAACCAATTTTACTCTCTTCTTACAGTGTTAAGATAACTACGCACTTTATGAAGCTGTACTTCTGGCAAAGCTAACAGGACACAAAAAGAGCATCGATAATAAAAAAAAGAAAAGAAATTATAATGATACAATGTAAATTATGAATAGCTGCGACAGAAGTAGGCAATAACTATTTATAGTTTCACTACGTACGCTCATACGCAAAAAACAAAATCACCATAAACGAATCGCGTTAGTACAACGAAGGTTGCTACACGGTACCGCCATGGCCCGACATGTGTCCCATCAGCGTATAACATTTTTTGCTTGCACGGGTGTGCCACTAGGGGGTATACATGCCCCCCCCCACCATGCAGAGCTTCAAGACACAGACGAAGGCCTTAGTAACAGTGCGAGCCACAGAGCCAAGTTCAGCAAGACTCAGAATGCCCTGACCACGCATTCGACAGGCCTTTGTCCAGTTGGATGAGTTTGAGAGAGGCCACATCGCCGGCCTCCGAGAGGCAGGTTGGTAGTTCCGGCACATCGCTCGCCGCTTGGATCGTCCTGCCTACATCGTGAGTCGGTGTCGGACGCGGTGGGGGAAGGAGGGTACACACACCCGCAGAGAAGGCTCGGGTCGGACCACCAGCAGGGAGGATAGTTTCACTGCGCGACGGGCTGTAAGCACTCGACGGGCGTCGCTGCGCACCATACAGGGACATGTGACGGCGGCTGGGGATACGCCTGTGTACACCAGTACCATACCCAGGCGGCTAGCAGAGCGGGATCTGTTGTCGCGGCGTCCCTCACGACGTCTACCAACGCCAAGTACGTGTGACCTGCCGGGCAGCACGGCAGCTTGCGAGGTGGTGTCCAGCGACGAATCATGGTTCGGTCTGGTTACAGACGACCGTCGAAGCGGAGTCTGGTGAAGTCCCGGCCAGCGCCGTGAACCGAGCTTCATCGTGGAGCAGCACGCCGCCCCAGCGAGAGGTACCGTGGCGTGGAGTGACATTACCTTCGGTTCTCGCGCCACATTGGTGCCGATCGAAGGAACCCTGACGGCGCAGTGATACACCCAGGAAATATCGCGACCATGTGCGCTTCTCTTCGTGATGCAGCTTGACAACCGGCAGGATGATACCCGGCCTCGCACGGCACGGGTATGCCTGGCCCATCTTCGTATTGCCAACACGCATTCTTGGCCAGCATTTTCCCCAGACCTCTCGCCCATCGAGAACGCTTGGGACCAGACTGGATGGCAAATTCGGCCAGCGGCAACCAAGGAGGATTTGGAGGGCCAGTTGTGCCAACTGTGGCAGGATCTTCCTCAGGATAACAACCGGCGTCTGTGAGCCTCCATGCCCGACCGTATCTCTGCCTGTGTCCATGCTACAGGTGGTCCAACACCATACTAAGTGCATCCTGCAAGTGTTGGTCCCCTGCAAAACATACTTGATGTGGTGCAAAATGGTGATGTTTTCTGTATGCATACTACCATGTCCTCTGCTTGTACCCTTGCGAAGGCACGATCAGGGTAATCTATTATTTTGATAATGGATATGCTATATATATATATTTAGATTAAAATTTTGGACACTGCAGATGTTGACATAGGTATACTATATTAAAAATATAAACTATCCATCATATTCCACTGAAAAAAAAAAAGAATCTACTAGATAACCCACTGACCAGGAGTGAGTAAGTGATGAGATTTGGGCGGCTCTTAACAGCGAGGTCTTGAGAGCCGATGAGGGTGAAGTGAGGCGAGTATGGAGCAGCGCCGGAATGATGGTCCGGGGGGAAGCGGGAGATCCCCGAGAAAACCCACCGACCAGCGGCATCGTCCAGCACGATTCCCACTTGCGAAAATCCGGAGTGAACCGGCCCGGGGATTGAACTAGATTCGCCTTGGTGGGAGGCAAGCAGTCTAACCGCTCAGCCACCGTGGCCCCCTCACTGACACGGAGATCATAGTTTTACTCAATAGGTAGGTATCAACCCCTTAACGTGCACATTAATTTTTCGTTTCAGATGCTGCGAAATAATAAAATTTTTGTATGAAAATTTTTTCCGAGTTTCTTATAACAAGTGACACTTTGGAACACATGGGAAGGTTTTCAATAGATCCAAGGCACAAAAGCGACCAATCATAAAACAGTTGGTGTGTCAGCAGCAACCAATAGCATTGCCCGGGTAAAGGCGCTGTCTGTATTGGTGCTGGCTCCTGGACTTGTACAGCACAGACCATGATTCTAACTACTCTGCATAATATAGTCCGCTACTTGAGATATTCATTCTTCTGTAGATGAATGTTATAAACAACAGCCACAATACTGTATCTCTTCTGAATAGATTTCCGTACTAAAACTCTGTATTCACATTCTGAGGAAACAGAAGACGCGAAGCTTGTCACGCTATGTTCCATCGCCGTTGCAACGTGACCTTGAGGCGTTTAACAACGACCCCCCCCCCGTGCGTAACTGGTCAGTAAGCCATGCCACTGTTGTGCGTTATGGTTGGTTCACGTCACTCACCGCCGAACGCAAAGCAAGCTTATTGACTGTGGTGAAGAAACGAGTTGTTTGTCTCCTAAAGTACAACACGCATCAAAATCTACCTTGTCTGGAACCAAAAATTGCAAATTAGTTTGAGAAAGAAAGGTTTAAGATAGGGTGACCAGAATTTTAATGCATGAGGCAGGACACTTGTCATAATAAATGCACTTTATCTTACAGGAAATGTGGTTAACTTCCAAGAATAACAGTACCGTAAATACAAGCTAGTACAAATGAGAAATTTCAACCAGCAAAACTTAGTAAATGGGTGTGAATGAAAATTACTATTACAATTTAACTGTACAACAAGCATTAACAGAAAAGTTTTGCTTACATATTTCCCAGAATTGTATTTTTAATTTGAGCTATTGACACGCAGCAAAGTGTTAGTATGCAAAATTAGTTCCTAAAACTCACTGCGTGTGCAAATTATTTAAAATTTCCGTGTTTTTGTGTGTAAACAGCAGGACTTTCGCAGGAGACTTGATGGCTAAAGAAGGACATTGCATGACCTTATTTGGCATCCCGCGCCCCGCAGGACAATGCTTTTGAAAAAAAAAAAAA
>NQII01001516.1:172759-188052 GCA_002778355.1 Clitarchus hookeri | reverse complement strand
CCCCCTCTAGCACTGCAGGGAGGACTCGCCGTGATTGGCCGGCGAGAACTGCGGACACGACCAGCTGCATGGACGAAGAAGCCACGAGTGCCATCGAGGCATGGACCCACTTTGCTGTTAACCCTCGCATGTACTTATTCACGTCTGGCATGTTGCATAACAGTAAGAATCATGGTCGTTGCTGTGCAAGATCAGAAGCTTGCACCAATACGGACATCGCCTTCCCCTGGGCAATGCTATTGGTTGATGCCGACACGCCAACTATTTTTATGATTGGCTGCTTCTCGTGGCCTTTACACAGGTTACAGATTGCCAGTTGTTGTAAGAAATTCCAAGTGCTTTTCACACCATAAATTTGCTCTTTTGCAACACCTGAAATGAAAAATTAATGTGTCCGTTAAAGGGTTGAAGGTAGCGACATGCTAGACTTCAACACGCTATGGGCATACCAGCAGTTTCCTGTTTCTTATTGGCGGCGTGTGTTTGAGAGAAGAAATTTTCCTACTTGACTAGCCAATCAGAATTAGGTACGTTGATATTGTACGTCTGTGATTCGCGGGCAGAAGACACCTAAGACGCGCAACGCCTAGATTATTCAATCACGAAATTGGATCTGAGCTAAAGTGCCATGAAAGACAACAGGTCGTCAAAATTTTTTCTCGGAAATCGGGTGTCCCTTGTTATAGGCTGTTCGCGGTAAACTGATCACTCTTGAAAGCCCTGCATGAGATCTACTTGCAAGCACACTGTGTATTCTTACACGATATGTAGGGGCCGCGGTGGTGCGGTGGTCAGACTACTCGCCTCCCGCCTAGGCCAACCGGGCTCGATTCCCCGCGGGTTCGCCCTCGGATTTCCGCATGTGGGAATCGTACTCGGGATCTCTAGTTTCCCCCCGCCCTTGCATTCCGGCGATGCTCCATACTCACCTCACCGGTTCTCGAGACCTCGATGTTAAGAGCCGCCCAAAACTCTTCACTCACTCGCGGTCACAGAATGTGAAGTTTAGCCTGACGCAGAATAATAACGCGAATGTTGCATGTCTCTAGGAATCACCGACCCGTGTTTTGAGCGTCTTTCTTCCGAGTAACCTGATTTGCTGAAAGTTTCTGCAACTCTCGTCTGTGAATGGTCGAAGCTGACAACAGCGAGCGCGCAGTACGTCGTTCACTGGCTGCGGAAAACACGCTTGGCATAAATTAACGATCGAGACGTTAGAGCAAGTAAATGTATTCGGGACTGAACGGTTCAACATTGCCGCTAGTCCAACAACTGTATTCACGAGACATCCAGTTGAAATCATGGAATTATCAGAAAATACATATTTGTTACTTACATGCAAATTCATACTGTTGTCTATTCGTGGTTTCTTTACACTGTTTGGATCAAACCTTTGAAAAATCACCCCAAGTATGACGTGTTTGATTGTTCCCCGATTATGTTATGCATTCACAAGCTTTGCACTCTCGCGTTAACATAGAATAACTTAAAAGTACCTTAATTTCGGCTAAACTGAAATGCTATTGATATTTTATTTATAAATTATAATTAGGGGCAGTGACTTTTCGCGAAAAAATTTCGAGACAAGATACAGTCCAAAGCACTGTAGGGTCGTCCAGCTTCTTTGGTTGGCTAAAAAAATGTTTTGGCCCGTGTTAACCGTCTGCGCACGAATCACGAAGGTTCAGTGTCGGAGTTACTTAGTCCTGAGTGGCTTGGTCAAAGACGGACACGGCACCAGCAGCCAATGGAGGTATAACAACAGCTGAGGTGTGTATATGGTATTGAAGTCTACTGTGTGCTCCGATTTTTACGCGAAAAGTCACTGGCCCTATATATAGTTTATAATTAACATGAACAAAAGCGGAGAGAAAATTGGTGGTTGGTAACGCCTAGTAAGAAATAGTTCTTATGCAAGATGATATTACAACGAGTGCGCAGAAATGCGGCGCGTTGTGTAACTTTCTAGATTCAGTTAGGCTTTCGTCGCGTGAGGCGGAGTCGAAAGTAGCGGCGACTGGAATATATGTGGGTAGTCGGGTGGCGGTGACAACTCACGCATGTCAGCTGCAAGACGACCGGGCTCGAGGGAGAAATGCGCTGCCACGTGGCGACAGAGAGCACCGAGGCGCAGAGGGACGGCGTGTCGTTAGCTGGCGATGGCGGGCAATGTGTCCACACGTCACTTGAGGGCCGTGTGGTCTGGCCTCCCTCCCCGCCTCGCACTGTCGCCTGCACCCGACACACCTCCTCCTCCTCCTCCTCCTCCTCCTCCTCCTCCTACTCCTCCTCCTNCGAAATGAGCATTGCCGCGGGCCTCGCAACTTTATTCATGCGTCGGTAAATTAACTCTGTGAAATTATTAGAAAAATAAATATTTTACCATTTTGATCATTTATGCAGTTATATCCGTTAAAAATACAGAAGGTAAAACAAATAATTTCAGTATTCACGAATATTTTCCTAACACTTTAAATTCAGCGTTAAGACATTGAACTACTTTCTCCTCGGCGTTACCAACTTTAGAGGGCGCACGCCAGTCAGTGTGTCCGTTAAAATACACGCGACAGGGGCAGAGCCATTTTTCAAAGGTTGATTTAAAAAGTGCTCACTTTATCATAAACAATCTTTACCCTGCGAGTATCCTTCCTTAAGATTGAGTTGCCGGACATATCTCCTGTACATTTGTTGTTCGAGTTGCCGGACATATTTCCTGTACATTCGTTGCTCGAGTTACCGGATATATATATCCTGTACATTCGTTGTTCGAGTTGCCGGGCATATCTCCTGTACATTCGTTGTTCGAGTTTCCGGATATATCTCTTGTGCATTCGTTGTTCGAGTCGCCGGACATATCTCCTGTACATTCGTTGTTCGAGTTTCCGGATATATCTCTTGTGCATTCGTTGTTCGAGTTGCCGGGCATATCTCCTGTACATTCGTTGTTCGAGTTTCCGGATATATCTCCTGTGCATTCGTTGTTCGAGTCGCCGGACATATTTCTTGTACATTCGTTGTTCGCGCGTTTACGCATATCTCAGCAAATAAATGTCCTTGGAATACAACTTTTTGTCAGAAAATATTTAAAAAAAAATTATCTAAGCCAGTACAATTTTCGTTTAAAGTTTATTCTAAGAGAAAAAAATCATGCAATTGGTCAAAAATCTCATTTTTTACAGCTTTAATGCGTAGGAAAGCGTCACAGCGGAGGCGCTGCACGTAGGGGCGAAGTGGCACTGGGCGCGCGTCTTATTATCGCCCGTATCGCCGTGCCTATAAACCTGGCGCCACGTACTCGCAAGTCTCTGTCGCATTGTCCAATTTCAACCTTCAAATATATACGACAATACAATTTTAAAGTGTAATATAACAAAAAATTTTTCCTTCCAAAAATTTGTATAAAATATTTTTGAATGTGTTTGAAAATGTGTACAGTGACAGATCTTTTTACAGGGACGTAATAGCCTGAATTTTCATTTCAAAATTATTCTCAAAGTGAGATAATGCTGTTGCCTCCCCATGCAGTCCATTACAGGAAGAGTAATGTAATGAACAGTCATTTATTTCATTTCAGTTCTTTGTACTTACATGTTCCGTGTCTAAATAAGGTAATTGCTTCTCCGCGCATTGGAAACAGCAGTGCGTAGTAAAACATTGCAGGATGCAATCTTTCGTAACGTGTTTCTAAAACACGAGAGCAATCTACGGCAGGCAATTCCTTACTAAAATGTGAGACGAGAATGTATGCACTGCTTATCCCATTAAGTGGTTATTATGGAAGCTGCACGCTGCCAAAATCACAATATAGAGTGAGACAATTTTAATGAGGATTTTTCAGGGGCGCACAGCTCCTTAAATAATCACTTGAAGAGAAAAGTGATACTTACATTTTAGTCTTATATTTTCGTCAGTAATACACTGCCGAAGTTTGTCTCCATGCCACGTTGTACAAGGGAGGGGTTTAGGGGATTCAAAACCTCCCTTTTCTCTTTACCAAACCAATGTCATTTAAAATTTTTACCATTTCATAAATAATATCCGATGTTGCAATGCAGCCAAACCGCTATAGCAAACTCCGTTGGGTCAAAGTCATTGTACGTTTCTTTCCACTCATCGTACAGATATAGCAAAAATTACATGTCGATTTTCGAGCAAAACTATGTACACATCTACATTTATGACGTGAACGAGAGCGCTATTTAATGCTCCAAACATTTTAAATTGAAGTAGATATATCAATGCTTTAAGAGGAAGCTAATTTTTTAAAGTGCATTTCAACTTATAAGAAAATATTATCTTCAGTTGTTGAATACTCTGTCAAAATAATGTAAATTTCTGAAGAATGTACTTCAACGGCTTAACCTACCGTAGTCTTTAAAAAACACGTTTTTAATGTAGCAAACAGTTTAGTTATAGAGTTTAAACCCCTCACTTTACAAATCTTGACCTACAAGCCTGTTGAGTAGTTGATGACAACACACCGTCCCAACACACCCCCCTCCTACANCACTTTTGAAAGCCCTGCTAAACATCTACTTGCACGCACATTCCGTTTACTTCCGCCATACGCGAAATGAGCATTGCCGCGGGCCTCGCAACTTTATTCATGCGTCGGTAAATTAACTCTGTGAAATTATTAGAAAAATAAATATTTTACCATTTTGATCATTTATGCAGTTATATCCGTTAAAAATACAGAAGGTAAAACAAATAATTTCAGTATTCACGAATATTTTCCTAACACTTTAAATTCAGCGTTAAGACATNAAATACAGAAGGTAAAACAAATAATTTCAGTATTCACGAATATTTTCCTAACACTTTAAATTCAGCGTTAAGACATGGAACTTCTTTCTCCTCGGCGTTACCAACTTTAGAGGGCGCACGCCAGTCAGTGTGTCCGTTAAAATACACGCGACAGGGGCAGAGCCATTTTTCAAAGGTTGATTTAAAAAGTGCTCACTTTATCATGAACAATCTTTACCCTGCGAGTATCCTTCCTTAAGATTGAGTTGCCGGACATATCTCCTGTACATTCGTTGTTCGAGTTTCCGGATATATCTCCTGTACATTCGTTGTTCGAGTTTCCGGATATATCTCCTGTGCATTCGTTGTTCGAGTCGCCGGACATATCTCTTGTACATTCGTTGTTCGCGCGTTTACGCATATCTCAGCAAATAAATGTCCTTGGAATACAACTTTTTGTCAGAAAATATTAAAAAAAAAATTATCTAAGCCAGTACAATTTTCGTTTAAAGTTTATTCTAAGAGAAAAAAATCATGCAATTGGTCAAAAATCTCATTTTTTACAGCTTTAATGCGTAGGAAAGCGTCACAGCGGAGGCGCTGCACGTAGGGGCGATGGGGCACTGGGCGCGCGTCTTATTATCGCCCGTATCGCCGTGCCTATAAACCTGGCGCCACGTACTCGCAAGTCTCTGTCGCATTGTCCAATTTCAACCTTCAAATATATACGACAATACAATTTTAAAGTGTAATATAACAAAAAATTTTTCCTTCCAAAAATTTGTATAAAATATTTTTGAATGTGTTTGAAAATGTGTACAGTGACAGATCTTTTTACAGGGACGTAATAGCCTGAATTTTCATTTCAAAATTATTCTCAAAGTGAGATAATGCTGTTGCCTCCCCATGCAGTCCATTACAGGAAGAGTAATGTAATGAACAGTCATTTATTTCATTTCAGTTCTTTGTACTTACATGTTCCGTGTCTAAATAAGGTAATTGCTTCTCCGCGCATTGGAAACAGCAGTGCGTAGTAAAACATTGCAGGATGCAATCTTTCGTAACGTGTTTCTAAAACACGAGAGCAATCTACGGCAGGCAAATCCTTACTAAAATGTGAGACGAGAATGTATGCACTGCTTATCCCATTAAGTGGTTATTATGGAAGCTGTACGCTGCCAAAATCACAATATAGAGTGAGACAATTTTAATGAGGATTTTTCAGGGGCGCACAGCTCCTTAAATAATCACTTGAAGAGAAAAGTGATACTTACATTTTAGTCTTATATTTTCGTCAGTAATACACTGCCGAAGTTTGTCTCCATGCCACGTTGTACAAGGGAGGGGTTTAGGGGATTCAAAACCTCCCTTTTCTCTTTACCAAACCAATGTCATTTAAAATTTTTACCATTTCATAAATAATATCCGATGTTGCAATGCAGCCAAACCGCTATAGCAAACTCCGTTGGGTCAAAGTCATTGTACGTTTCTTTCCACTCATCGTACAGATATAGCAAAAATTACATGTCGATTTTCGAGCAAAACTATGTACACATCTACATTTATGACGTGAACGAGAGCGCTATTTAATGCTCCAAACATTTTAAATTGAAGTAGATATATCAATGCTTTAAGAGGAAGCTAATTTTTTTAAAGTGCATTTGAACTTATAAGAAAATATTATCTTCAGTTGTTGAATACTCTGTCAAAATAATGTAGATTTCTGAAGAATGTACTTAAACGGCTTAACCTACCGTAGTCTTTAAAAACCACGTTTTTAATGTAGCAAACAGTTTAGTTATAGAGTTTAAACCCCTCCCTTTACAAATCTTGACCTACAAGCCTGTTGAGTAGTTGATGACAACACACCGTCCCAACACACCCCCCTCCTACANACTTTACAAATCTTGACCTACAAGCCTGTTGAGTAGTTGATGACAACACACCGTCCCAACACACCCCCCTCCTACAGACAACACTTCACTCCAGGGATTTGTTGTGTTCCCTCTCGCCCCATTGCACCCCGCAGGACATTCGTCTCTGTGACGTCGACAATGGCGCTGGCCTTTGTTGCGAGTGGAACAGACGACTTGCAGAGCCTCGCTGCGACCAATACACTATCGCCCGTCGTCCTGCATATTTACTGCCGGCGCTGTGCAGCCGGACAAACAGCCCTGCCGCTTCACGCGCTACCTACGCCGACACGAAAACATTTTTTTTATCTGTAAAGAAAAGTTGTTTNCAAACAGCCCTGCCGCTTCACGCGCTACCTACGCCGACACGAAAACATTTTTTTTATCTGTAAAGAAAAGTTGTTTACACGAGAATGTTCTGCGTTCTGCGAGATCCCCCCACCCCCTTTCACCAACTACGCCCATTCTCCAACCTAAGCGATAGTGACTGCAATGCCTGCCTCATCGCACGCGGAACGATATCGATAGTCAGTCAAGCGATAGATCAGAGGTGACCGAACAGTTGGTCGCAGATAAATGGCCGATGTAGTCGAATGATCTGTTGCAGTCGGCTGTTCGATCACGAACACTCGTTTGCGTTTTGGTCTTTTACTGCGACTATAAAACTTCAAAAGCCATGACGTACGCACGTTGGACTGTTATACAGAGGCCATAGAAGACCGAAGGTATTGGGAAATACCTTTTGGTTATGCCAAAAATACAATAACTTTAAAAATAAAGGGTAACTATTTGCAAACCAACTTTTCAAATAATAAAAATATGAAAACAAATTGTTGACTGATAAACAGTTTCGCACATTTACGGAAAATGTGTTACTGACCGAAAGTAAATTATCGTGAAATAATGCGATTAACTACATATATTTATGAAATCGATATTATCATAGCATATAAATTCATGAACACATTCGGGCAATCAGGACCAATGATCATGCAGTTGCGCGCATGTTGTTGGCGGCAGTTGTATATGAAGCTGTGGAATATAGTTTCAACGAAGAATGATAACTCTGACTATGCGAAGGACTTGAAGGCCGCTCGCAGTAAACTGAGCACTTTTGAACCCTACCTTTGTAAAATGTCGCTGCCCATGATTGCATTTATTTTAACAGGCACACTCGCTGACAAGCGCCCAGCAAAGTTGGCAACGACGGAGTGAAAGTAGTTCCATGCATTAACGTTGAATTAAAAGTGTTATTTGAATATTTGTAAAAAACTGGAATAATTGATTTTCCTTTCCGTTGTAAGCACGTGCGCGCACACACACACGCACACACGCACACACATATACAAATACATATATATCAAATTTGTAAAATATTTAATTTACTAATAATTTTATAGTTTTGACTTCACCGACGCACAAATAACGTGATCAGACTCATAGTAATGTTAATGAAATGGCGGAGGAATACACAGTGTGCATACAAGTAGATCTTACTTGGACTGGTATTTCAGAAGTGCTCACCTTACCGTGAACAGCCTTCGCCATACTGGGAGCTGTTTTCTGTCGTGTACAGTGAAGATCATAAGATACACAACTCGGGGAACGTGCCAGATGCAGAGCACTGTACTCGTAGTGTTAGACCGCAAGCCGCAGCTTCACTGGCCGGCAACATGTCGGAACGACGTCCGTCACTCAGCGCCTGGTTGGTGATCTACTTGCCGGCTGGCAGCCCATCCACTCCGACACAGCGCCTCGCGCAGCCAATCACAGAATGGCCAAACACACGTCAAAGGAACCGCGACGCCATCTCGTATCTGTGTACTTCTCTACTCTGTGGTTAATATCGATTCTGCTAAATCTTTGAAGAAAAAAAATACTATTTAACCTTTATATTTAATACACGTAACAGGTCGGCCACAAGCAAATACCTCATACATGGGCATGGGCCGATTTTTTCAAATGTTTTATATCGCGAATAGACTGAATATAGTCTATTGACGATTTTTTTTTGCACTTCTTGAATAGAACCTTCAGAAAATCACCCCGTGTAAGACATTTTTGGTTATTTCCTAAATATGTCGGGTATCACGAGCGTTTTATACTTGTCTTAAAATAAAAGTGTCCTTATTTTCGGTTAACTTAAAATTTTACTTATATTAAATATATAAATTATAGTATTTAAATTATAATTAACCAGGTTAAAACCAGAGAGAAAATAGATGTGTTGGTAATACATAGAGACCTGAAAAATTCGCGTTTTCATTTCGGGACAAGCTAGAATTCAAAATCCCGTACGTTTGTATTGCTAATGCTACTGGTCTACCCGTTAAATTACACCTCCTGGACAACTCTGAGCCCTCTAATAAATACACAGTAAAATGCAGACCAAATCACCGTCTTCAGCTAATACAACAAGCAACCAATGAACAGTGATATCTGCATGATTTTGCATACGAAAATAGAGTATAGCTTACAGGTCATTGAACTCGCGAATTTTTCAGGTCTCTAGTAATACCTAGTAAGAAATAGTTCTTATGAAGAATATTCTTGCACTGAATGCGCACGAATACGGAGCGCTGTAATGTACAGCCTTGGTTAAGCTTTTGTTTGCACGAGGCGGAGGAATACCCTGGAAGTAGAACTCAAGCAGGGCTTCACAAACGTCGGACGTACCGTGAGTGAACTGTACTAGCCCCCGTCTTGCTTCTCTCTCTCCTCCGCGCCTGTATTTCTCTGCTGCAGTCTGGGGAGTAGCGGGGGTGAATAGCGAGGCGGTAGAGGGTTGCTGCCCTTCGCTCAGTCTTCCCTCGTAGCTTCTGCGGCCTCACCCCCTCTGACACTCCTCGGCAATGTAACGAATTGACAGGAAAAGGGCGGTGGTGGTGGTGGGAAGAACTGCCTGCAATTGTCGGAGGGGGGGGGGGACGCACCCACCGGAACTGTGGAATTTCGAACTTTTATTCCTTGGTCGGGGCGGCGCCGGAGAGAGAGAGAGAGAGAGAGAGAGAGAGAGAGAGAGAGAGAGAGAGAGAGAACAAAGAACAAAACACAATCTTGGCCTGACTCACCGCAGTTGTCGCACAAGCCCTACAAATTTTCATAACTTTTTGAGTATACCTAATTTTTTTTCAATTGGCTGCTCAGTAAATACAGAATCTGCTGCACGGTATTGGCGAAAGGAAAATACCTAGCACCAGAGCTAGTAATATTTTTTTGCGAAAAAAATACGATTACCCGGTGTACTTCAATAATATAAGCACCCAACAGCAGTTTGTCTGTTGCCATTGGTCGCTGTCTGCTTGAGAAGGCGTTTTCCTATTTGACCGGGCCACTCGGAATTCGGCAACATCGGCACGACTCCTACGGGATTCGTTCGGAGACAGACATCTGACACGTGCCAAAGAGTAATTAAGCCAATCAAGGTAGGTAAACGACACTATATAGTGTTTTGAAATAAAGCTTACATCGCAATTTTTTTTCGCGAAATTTCACTATCCCTATCAATCACAAGAAGCAATATCATTTGAATATAAGATTTTTTTTAAAATGGATTCACCAGAAAAACGACGTTAAAAACAGTGTTTCTCAAACCCTCATTCTTTTAGCCATCACTGGAACTATAATAGTATAATCTGTCATTATTTTGATGTTTTGCTGCTAGTGGGCCCTGCGGAATGCGGTACCCATGTGGTCGGTTTTACTATACGGATAACGTGTACGTAATGAACGTGTACGTAATGAACGTGTACGTATTAGAACGTGTACTTATTAGAACGTGTACGTATTAGAACTGAAGAAGGTAGTTTTCCGATACAGTCGATGGTCATCGTGCAAGTGTCTTGTGGAAATATCCTCAACGTGTAGACTTGTAAGAAATGGCGATATTTGAGTTCGTGTCGTGTACGCAAGACGTTCAGACAATAGAACCGAAGGGGAAAATAAGATTAAGAAGTAATTTATTGCATTATAATAAAATGTTTAGTTTCCAAAAAAGAGTTCTACATATATTTTTGTTTGTTTTACTTATATTACTGGCCATCTGAGAGCCAATGGACTGCAGAGTTTACAGTCCTCCAATAAAACGTTCTTCCACGCCCAGCATGATTCACATCCCATCGTGTTCATTTCCGTGGACATACAAAAATGTTGTATCTTGTACAAAAGTTGTTGGTTGGTGAGACGAAGTGTCCATGTCAAATCGTGATGAAAACTATGAAAACAATGAAATTACATTCGTATGATTTTTGCTTTTATCTATCGAGATATATCGACATTTATTTCGCGCCCTTGCCACATTCGAGTATAGTCCCCAAAGTGTTAACACGGGACTCCTCCCACCCACCCGGCCGCCTACGCTGGTGCCAAGGACTTTTCTTAAGAGCTCTTGAAGGGAATAAACGACGCGAGGGTAGAAATACGCCCGTCTTCACAACCACCCACGCACGCCGGCAAAATTGCTGCACTGACCAGCGAAATGTCGGAACGCCACTCGCCAGTCAGCGATTGGGAACTTACTCGCCAGCTGGCAGCCCAGCCAACAACAACACGCGGCGGCCAATAAGAAAACGAGGCTCATTCCCAGAGCCTCGCGCAGCGAATCAGAAAATGGACGCGCCCACGTGAAAGGAACCCGTGCACCCACCTACTCTACTCGGAAGTTGTTTATGGAACCACGGAACGAAGCCTCGGCAACGAACGACGTCTGCCGCAAGGGAGGTACTTGTCGTGTAGGCAGGGTCGCCTGTGCGCAGGATAGACATCAGTAGGGCCAGTGACTTTTCGCGTGAAAATCGGAGCACANGGACGCGCCCACGTGAAAGGAACCCGTGCACCCACCTACTCTACTCGGAAGTTGTTTATGGAACCACGGAACGAAGTCTCGGCAACGAACGACGTCTGCCGCAAGGGAGGTACTTGTGTAGGCAGGGTCGCCTGTGCGCAGGATAGACATCAGTAGGGCCAGTGACTTTTCGCGTGAAAATCGGAGCACATAGTAGACTTCAATACTATATACACACCTCAGCTGTTGTTGTACCTCCATTGGCTGCTGGTGCAGTGTCCGTCTTTGACCAAGCCACTCAGGACTAAGTAACTCCGACACTGAACCTTCGTGATTCGTGCGCAAACGGTTAACACGGGCCAGAACATTATTTAGCCAGTCAAAGAAGCTGGACGACCCTACAGTGCTTTGGACTGTATCTTGTCTCGAAATCTTTTAGCGAAAAGTCACTGCCCCTGGACATCAGTGTTCTACGTGCACGTGGGCAGGTCTGCTCTGGCGATTGGGCGAGTGTCTGTGCGGGGATACATTCTCTATTTGACTGGGCCTATCACAACTAAGTTACTCCGGCACTGGACTTCCGTGACTGGCTGACAGACACCGCAGACATGCCAGAGTTCAAATCATCCAACCACAAAATTGTTTCTGAACCAACTCGTTTTCCAGCAGTACAACACCACAATCATGCGCACTCATTTTGATAATATTTTGTGTAAGAACTATTTCTTCCCAGACATTACCAACACGCCTCTTTTCATCCTGTATTTATTCATATTAATTATAAATTAGATACTATAATTTACATATTAATTATAGTTAAGGGCAGTGACTTTTCGCGAAAAGATTTCGAGACAAGATACAGTCCAAAGCACTGTAGGGTCGTCCAGCTTCTCTGATTGGCTAAAAAATGTTCTGGCCCGTGTTAACCGTTTGCGCACGAATCACGAAGGTTCAGTGTCGGAGTTACTTAGTCCTGAGTGGCTTGGTCAAAGACGGACACGGCACCAGCAGCCAATGGAGGTATAACAACAGCTGAGGTGTGTATGTAGTATTGAAGTCTACTGTGTGCTCCGATTTTTACGCGAAAAGTCACTGGCGCTAATTATAGTTAACAGTTCAAATCAACAATCCATTAAAATACTTTTAGGTGAACAGATGCACAGAGAGCTTGTGGTACGTGTCATATTTAAGAAATGAACTAACAGATCATGCATGGGGTAATTTTTTAAAGGTTTGGGTCAAAAAGTGTGAACAAACCGTTAATATGCTGTATGGTAGGCTACATACACATCCTGCTAATTCAAATATACTGGTCAAGTAAAATAATTTGCAACATTGCAAGTGTTAGTATAAGCAGATGAACAATACATTCCCTATGTGAAAAGACATGGTATTATTTGACCAGGACAGTCATAATTAGGTTAGTCCGGTACTTAATGTCTGTGAAGGGCGCGTGGGATCNCATTCCCTATGTGAAAATACATGGTATTATTTGACCAGGACAGTCATAATTAGGTTAGTCCGGTACTTAATGTCTGTGAAGGGCGCGTGGGATCCACATATACATTATAATTAAATAATCAAATTACGCAGGTGGATCTGAAAAAAGCGTTTTTAAAACTTCCAGTCGAAAATAAATATATGATTTTAGGCGTTGCAACAAACAAATCTTTTGTTCGGAACTGTACTGGTACCCAGGCTACGCTTTGTCGTACATAGGGACCAATATAAACTAATATGTACTTTATGTTACTGGCAGCAGTGGCTTATGAGGCTACGGAACATAGTCTCAGCAGAGAATGTCGTCTCCCACACGTAGGGAAGCTTTCTCACTGGACGATATGTTTTGCTGTGTACAGTGCAGGCCATTCAAGCCACTTCACATGCAACGTCCCAGATAGAGGACTCTGTTACTGAAAGGGTTAAACCCGTTAGTTCACAGTGTCCACGACAGTGGACATGTTGCACGTGAAGGATATTTATGGCGAGTACTGTACACATCGATGAATAAGTAACCAATGCCTTGAGAGTCTTCACGGCGGGCGATATGACGTGTGGAAGTTATCACATCTCTCGTTTATGAATGGCTGATGGCCCCGTATTTAAGCACGCCGCAGTATGCTGTTCGCTGGTTGCAAAAAGTACACTAGACGAAAGTACAGAGCACATCAAAATATTACACGACTGCAACTATTTGACTCACAAATTAACACCTTGACATGTTATCTCGAGCATACTCGTTGACGTCTGACATGTTGCAGAATGGGTGAAACCATGGTCGGTGCTGTACAAGTCCACAAACTGGCACCGATACGCACATTGCCTTTCCCGGAAATGCTATTGGCTGCTGCTGACACACTAACTATTTTATAATTGGTTGCTTCTTGTGCAGTGGATGTACTGAAGCTATTTCCGTAGGTTGCGAAGTGGTCGGTTGTTGTCAGAAGTTTGCAAGTATTTGTCACACTAAAAGTCTCTTTTCTGCAACGCCTCAAACTAAAGAAATAATGTTTGCTATAACTAGGGCCAGTGACTTTTCGCGTAAAAATCGGAGCACACAGTAGACTTCAATACTGCATACACACCTCAGCTNACTTGTCACACTAAAAGTCTCTTTTCTGCAACGCCTCAAACTAAAGAAATAATGTTTGCTATAACTAGGGCCAGTGACTTTTCGCGTAAAAATCGGAGCACATAGTAGACTTCAATACTATCACACCTCAGCTGTTGTTATACCTCCATTGGTTGCTGGTGCCGTGTCCGTCTTCGACCAAGCCACTCAGGACTAAGTAACTCCCACACTGAACCTTCGTGATTCGTGCGCAAGCTGTTAACACGGGCCAGAACATTTTTTTTTTAGCCAATCAAAGAAGCTGGACGACCCTACAGTGCTTTGGACTGTATCTTGTCTCGAAATCTTTTCGCGTTATATCACTGCCCTTATCTATAAGAGATTAATGTGTGACTGAGCGGCTTATTAAACACACACGCAAAATCTTTTTGTATCAGATATCCGTAACGTTACTTTAACACACCGCATGGAAAATGACGACAGTTTTCAACATCCCCTTTGCAGTAGTAATAAAAATTAATGGGAAATTCTGGAAGAAAAAAGTTTTGAAGCCAAACTGAATCGCGTTAACTTTTGAATGATTTTTTTTCCCGTCTCTGCGCTGTATTACCAGGGAAATAAAAAAAAAATAAGCGGGGCCAACGAACTCCGGAATAAAACATGCGATAGTAATTACACAAATATTGCTTCATTAATATTCAACGAAGCAAACTCAATACTCCACTGTGATTGCACGCATGCAAAATAATTTATTCTCGTAGGACGATGTAACTGGACTGTTGATGAAGCCGTAAAATGAAACCATTTAATTGCTTTATTTTTTTTTTTAAATATTTCATAGTTAACTCGTTGTCTCTTTGTATCGTAGAGCGTGCGTTATCTACGCTAAATGCTGCATACAAACTAGGGACTTTGTATCGCGCTTAACGCCAATAAACGTATAAAAAAGTGCTGTGAAATAGGAGAGTAATCCCAAGTTAATTGATAGTAAAAACTTTTTTATTTTTATTGGATGTAATTTTTTTTTTTGGCGCATATATTTTATATTTGCCTGTCCAAAAATAAGCTTTACAAACCTGCCAGAATTTTACTTTCTCAAGAATAGAAATTGTACAGCTACAGAAAAATAATCATTTTAAAGCGAAGTTTATTAATTTCTGCAGTAACTGTTTCAATTTTGAGTATATGCTTGCATGTGCGCTCAAAACTCACCAGTAGTGAGTTTCCACTGGTTAAACTTTCTTTCGCAGTCAGGCTCTGAGTTAGTTCACTGATCGTA
>NQII01001516.1:128157-165661 GCA_002778355.1 Clitarchus hookeri | reverse complement strand
GCCCACCCGGGGCTACCCTTTACAACCCGGCGCCCGGGGCAGACTGCCCCCTCCCCGCCCTCACCCTAGATCCGCCCCTGTCTCCACATGTTAGTTGTATAACCTCCTCGCTCGAATCCCACGCCACTGTCGACTTCTCCTACGATAAATCGTCATCTCTATGTATTACTAAGGATACGCAGAGATGATGGAAAATCGCTAAAAAAATTCACAACCAACATATTATCTATAACACTCTTAACTAGTTTATTCTTTCATGATTGGATGAACAAGGTTTCGACTCAGCTAAGTTGTTTGCAGACCAATCACGAACGTTCTGCCTTGCAGTATCAGAATACTCGTTGGCCCAGCGGAATAGGATAGTATTTTCACACATGCATGACGGCCAATGAGGAAATAGAACTGTCGGACGAGTGTACAGTACGTTGAAGCCTAGCAAACAGTCAACTTATCCCGCGACAAACCATCATCTCTAGGGATACCTCGGTTCAGCGAGGGGAGAGCCATTCCAAACGACTTCAGCCCAGACCGAGCGAGGTGGCGTGTTGGTAAAATGACGGACTCGTATTAGGAAGGACCCGAGTTAGATTCCTGGTCCGGAAGTCGTGATTTCGCTTCTCAGTTGTTTTCGAAATAACTCCAGGCGAGTGCTGAGACGGGTTGCCACAGGCCACGGCTGATTCCTTCCTTGACACTAGAGTGCACTAAGTGTTGCGCAAATTTGTAAACTATTCCTTTAGAAAATTTTAAAATAACATTCCCTTGCAGCCCACAGTCCCACAGAGTGTGCCTGGAAACGATTGGCCCCATAACTAGAGGTAGTGACATTTCGCGAAAAAAAATTCAAGGCAAGTTACTTTACAAAACACTGTAGGGTCGTTTACGTGTCTTGGTTGGCTGAATTACTTCTTGACTCGCGTTAACTGTCTGCACACGAATCACGTAGGAGCCGTGCCGGTGTTGCCGAATTCTGAGTTGACTCGGTCAAATATGAAAACGCCTTCTCAAGCAGACAGCAACCAATGGCAATAGACAAACGGCTGTTGGGGGCTTATAGTATTGAAGTCTACCATGTACTCATGGTTTTTTTTCTCGCGAAAAATTACTAGCTCTACCAATCACTAGATACCTGAAAAATTCGCGAGTTCAATGACCTGCAAGCTAGACTCTACAGTCTTATGTACTAATATACCGATATAAACTGCACATTGGTCGTCTGCTGTCACAGTGGAAGGCGACGATTGGGCCAGCGCTCCCCAGGAGGTGTGAAACACTGTGTGGACCAATTAATGAAGTTTTATTTACACACGTGTTTTGAATTCTAGCTTGTCCCGAAATGAATAAGCGAATTTTTCTGGTCTCTACCAATCACGAAAGTAGCGAGAAAGTAAGAGTGTTTAAAGTCCACCCCAGCACAACTTGAGCTCGCGTCATTCCCGGGCATCTAATAATGGTAGTTGAGGACAGAATAATAATAGAGAGATATGCTGACATTGAGTGGTGGCCAGTGTTGACACCTCCTAAAGGGCACTGACCCCGAGGCTGTGTTTGCACGCGTGTTGCTGGAATGCACCTCCACCGCCGTGTTCGCCGGACACAATTATCTCGCGGCGCCACGAGGGAAATACACACACGCTACAGTTTCATGCCATTACCATACATACTGTTATATTTTAATTAACATTTTGTGTGTTATTTCCGACTGCAGCTCTGGCAAATATGGTTTAAAAATTTCCCTGCCCCGGAAGATAAAACTTACTCGGATGTACTTTCATCGTGTCGTTAGTTTCTGTAGGGGTGTTGACGTAACACTTTATCACATAAAAATAACTTTTCTATAGTTACTAAAATGAACGCGCTGCATTTTGTATTACGTTACATTAGAAGCAATGTTTTATTAGGAGACGATTAACTCAGGACTGTATTGAACAACAGTCGTCCAGTGATAACTAGAGATCTGGGAATTTCGCGAGTTCAGTTTAGGACAAGTTAAACTTCATCCGCCTTTACCATAGAGTTTCTGCTTCTATTGGACTACAGTCTATTAGAAACGCCCCGGACGACTTTCGACCAATAACGACCTGGCAGGGAAAATAAGGACCGGATGTCGTGCTGCGTAGTCCGTGGTTAAACAGGAGCATCAGCCAAAGAACAATTAGCCGAGGCTCAAGTACGCAGAGGATTGTGGAGTCTAACTTGTTGCTAAATGTACCCGCGAAATTCCCGGGCCTCTCATGGTAACTTACCTC
Source organism: Clitarchus hookeri (assembly GCA_002778355.1). Lineage (NCBI taxonomy): Eukaryota > Metazoa > Arthropoda > Insecta > Phasmatodea > Phasmatidae > Clitarchus > Clitarchus hookeri. Next base: position 163,412 of record NQII01001516.1, on the reverse strand, counting down.
GGATCGAACATCAGATCTCACCCTAACCAGAGATGTGTCGTCACGGCTACTCTCTGTACCTGTTCCAAACTGTTACTGATACGGAATTGTATTCGATATGAAGTATACGATACGTGGGTGTGTGTAGGGTGGTGTGGTTGCAATGTGCATCATAGGCAGAGCTAGTGATTTCCCGCGAAAATACGTGTAAACTGAAGACTATAAAACTATAAACTGTTATTGGTTGCTGTGTGCTTGAGAAGGCGTTTTCATATTTGACCTGGCTACTCAGAATTCGGCAACGTGGGAGGGCTCCTACGTGATTCGTGTGCAGAGAGTTAACACGTGTCATATAGTAATTCAGACCCTACGGTGTTTTGAAATATAACTTGTGTTGAAATCTTTTCGTCAAATAATTTTACTACCCCTGATCATAGGGCCACCACCGAGCAAGGGATTGTACAGTATATGTTTTGCCTTGTTCTGTAATCTGAAATCTTTTCGCGAAAAACACCTGTCCCTATAGGGGCATGCGTTTTTCGCGGAAATATTTCAAGACCAGTTGTACTTCAAAACACGTTAGTTCATATGCACTTTCGTGGTTGGATGATTTTAAATGTCACGTGCCTCAAGTGTCTGCCCGCGAATCATGGATGTTCAGTATCGGAGTACTTTATTCTGATCGGCCCAGTCAAATAAGAACACGTCTTCTCACGTAGACACGCGGCCAATAACCAAAGGAAGTTGTGGTTGTGGACGTAGGATATTGAGGTATAGCACGAGTGTAAATCTTTTCGCGAAAAATACATGGCTCTTACTTAAGTTTATACATTCTAACGCGGCAGCACAGATAATCATGGCCGGTGACGAAACGACAACCGTTGTTTGGCTAGTCGGTTCACAGTTTGATTACGGAAGAAAATCGTTCCGACTGTAATTTGCAATTTTAAATGTAAAAAGCATTAATTAAAAAATTTCGTTCCGTGTTTTAATGTTAAATAATACTGAAACATCCTGTGCATGGTCTCGCAGTTTTGAAATGTTTTGATTGGTGGTTTTGTTCCGCGTTAAAAATGCAGCAAGTAACAAGCGTTGTGCAAGATGGCGGATGTGGCGGGACGAGCTGAAGTACCAGCTTTTGTCGAGCAAAGGGAAAAACCTTGAAGCACCACCAGCTGGCGTTCGTGCGCCGCGAGGTAGTTTCGCTTCTGCATTCTCACACGATCTGCGCCTGGGTTCCATGTCGAAGTCGGCGTCCCTTACTCCGCGCCGCGCTTTGCTGCGTCTGCCGCGAGGCTTGCGTGTCGCGCGACCTGACAGCGCGTGATGAGGCTCGGGTTGCGACGACGAGAGCGCAATCGATAAGGGCGGCCTTGGCACGCGATGCAACCGCGTCTTCGTCCCTATGACGTGCCTGCCGCCGCCGGGGATGCCTTCGCTCGGGAGTGCGTGGAACCCGCTTGTACTGTTCGACGAACTCAAGTGCTACCCTGGGTTCGTTGTAGGCGCCTTTTCAGAACTGTCTCCTCCCTGAGATTAAATATCAACACGTGTCTGCTGCGTTGTAAAAAAAAACGTCGTTTGTGTTCTTTGGTCCGCCATTTTACTCAACCACCACGAAGCGCGAAGAAACAGTTCAAGTGTTTTATTAATTTAGAGGGGCAGCGGTGGCGTAGTGTCCAGGACGCTCGCACCCCACCACGGCGATCCGGGTTCGATCCCCGGCGGGTTCACTCCCGGATCCTCTCATGTGGGAATCGTGCAAGTTTCAGGTTATAGTAATTTGAGTGTTGTTTGGTACGAGCAAAATTTTTCACTGCATTACCAAAACAATTGGACGTTCTAATTGCTACTCATGATCAGAGTCGCAAGACAATCCTATCTCACGAAAGACAATGAACCAGAGTTCCCCGCCCCGCCAATAAAATAAATAGAACCCTTGGCCATAAAAAAAATAAAACAGGTGTGAACAACAACCAGATATTATAGTAGCTTTAGTACTTGAATGAAGTTGTCAGTCTTTCAGGGCATGCCATTGGATTCGTAGGGCTTGTTTACAAACATCATTTTCCTCTCTGACAGAACAGCTGTGGCGGAGGGGTACATTGTGGTCACACTACTATTCGAGAACTGTCAAAACTTACTGAAGTTATATGAAACGGAGAATACCATTGTTTTCCCCGCCCCACACGTTGGACACTGACTGGAAGGGCAAAGCAGACATACGTAGCCGTGACAGGACGATCCCCTTGATTCGCGCAGGACTAGGCCAGAACTTTGTCTCCTTGAGGAGAAGGCGAGTGGCGGAATTTGCGAGAAATCGGCGCGAGCTCAGTCCGTTGTCTCTGCACGACGTCGCTGCGAGGCGCAGGTGACAAGCAGTCCTGCCCGGCGCCTCCCAGTGGCGCCTAAGGACGTCGGCGTCGCTTCGTAATTGTTCAAAGGAACTTGCCCCGGACGTGACGCGAATAGGCAACCAGCGCTTGCAGCCCTGCTTCGCGGGTTGCGCCCTGCCAACCTCGAAGGCGCTAACCCGCACAGTGCTGCACCGTCCACACACAGGCCACGTTGCTTTATCCCGGACTACAAAACATGGATGACCTTGTAAAGGTTTTACACTCATCCCTTAACGTACAAACTAATATTTTATTTCAGGTGTTGCAAGACAGCGAATTTATGATGTAAATGTACTTATTAATTTCTTATTACAACTGGCAACTTAAAAACTATGGAAAGAGATTCAGTAGACCCAGTGTGCGAGAAGCAACCAATTATAAAACAGCTGGTGAGTCAGTAGCAACCCACAGCATTGTCCAGGGAAAGGTAATGTGTGGACTTGTACAGCACCGACTATGGTTCTAACCACTCTGCAACATGCCAGACATGAAAGAGTATACTCGAATTACTACGTTAAAAGGTTTATAAAAATTAAAATATTTTCGCTTTATGAGAGAGCAAAAACACGTTCGTGAATATGTGAGTGCGGCCTGCGAGCACATTGATGGATCGCAACAAATATCCCCGCGAATGTAACATCAGAAGACTGAGAGAGAGGAAGTGAACACTCAAGTTCTTGGTGTTTGTCGCAATTTGCACGCTTAAGAGCGTTTAAGTGCTAAAAACATTTTCAAAACTTTTAAGTGCATCTTATATTATATTGTGTTATATCAGATAGTAGTCTGATGGAAGCAGAAATAAAAGGTAAATTAATTTTCAATAATTAAAAAACATGATAACTTTATATTAATGCGCCTTATCCTTTAAATTTCAAAATTAATATTCATAGCAAGTTTTCGTCACCTCGAAACCATTAAGAAATTTAATCGAAATTCATTACTTGGTTCGTTCATAGTTCAATTAAAAATGTTGCCACAACATTCTGAGTACNTAAGAAATTTAATCGAAATTCATTACTTGGTTCGTTCATAGTTCAATTAAAAATGTTGCCACAACATTCTGAGTACGAGTAGTGCCAAAATGAATGACTTGCCAGATTCCAAAGGGATTGTCTGAAGTCGTAACAATGAATACAGTAAAAGATAAAATTTTGAACAANCTAGTAGTGCCAAAACGAATGACTTGCCAGATTCCAAAGGGATTGTCTGAAGTCGTAACAATGAATACAGTAAAAGATAAAATTTTAAACAATGTTTGGCACAAAAATTAATGTTAAAATGTCCGTTGTTCTGTAAAAATACTCAATAAAATGGTAAAAAATGTAATTACGTCCACACTTTTAAGACGGTTGCCGCCTTGGCACTCGAGAAGCGCTATAACGTGTTTAAAGTACGATTATTTTACGAACTCTTAAAATTGTCCACAATATATTTACGTACGAAAGGAAACACACCTGAGACGACGGTCAAATGGCGCTCTCAATATATCGCTTATGGTATAGATATTATTTTGAAGACACGACAATGTTAAAACTACTTTTTTCCAGACTGCCATATGTTGAAAGTAAAACTATGCGATAGAAGCCTGTGCTAAACCTTGCAACAGACTTCCCACCATGACAGGGTCAGCGCCGAAAGTCCCAGGGGTTTACAGAGCGCGACAAGAACTCAGCACGTCAGTTCAGAGCCTTGCGCGTAGCCGCTCTTGACTCACGTAACAAATCACTACGAAAACATTTCTGGCAAACTTCCTGAACTGTAATGGAAGTTTTTAACCTAAAGAGTGTATGGAAAAAAGTACTAAGTATCAGGCTGGAAATATGGGAATGTTTAGCATCGCTACTATACAAAGTTGGAGACTTCCCTACGCATTTGACTCTTACCTGAGCAACTGCACGACAGTTACCATGGATGTATGGGAAATATTTTACCATTCGCGCTTTGTCACTGTACGCATACGTTAATATGGTAAATATACAAATAACTTATTAGAGTGAGTGTAGCCCTTATCGCTTCTGCGCTTGTAGACCTCGAACGCTCCAGGTATGAGGGCCCCTCAACATCTCTCTTATCTCGTTGTCATTACGAGGAATGCCTGGTCACGTCTGGGCATAACGAAGCGTTGCGACAGACCTTCCCAGGCTGAGACGTGCGTCCCCAGGAACCTGCCTGCATGCCTCGCAAGCTAGGCCTGTGGCAGTAGGACGTTATTACACGCGTTGAAAGACAACGGAGTTAACTACCGATGCCACATTCTACCTTTTCCTTTTCCCTTCGCCTCTTAACGTTCACGGGGCCACGTTGGCTGGGTGGGTAGACTGCTCGCCTCCCACCAAGGCGAACCGGGCTGAATCCCCGGCTGCGGCACTCGGGATTTTTGCAAGTGGGAATCGCGCTGGACGATGTCGCTGGTGGGCGGGTTTTCTCAGCGATCTCCCGTTTCCCCAGCCCTTGTATTCCAGCACTGCTCCATTCTCGCGTTATTTCACCCTAATCGGCTCTCAACACCTCGTTCTTAAGAGCCGCACAAATCTCTCAACTCAACTCTTAACGTTCGCGTTAGCTTTTTATTTCAAGTGTTGCAAAAGATTTATAGTTATAAATATAATTATGGTTCGAAAAGTACTCACGAGTTTCTTAAAATAACTGGCACTTTGGATCGTACGGGACAGGTTTCTTCAGCAGACGCCTAGCACAAGAAGCTACAAATCATACAATAGTTGCTGTGTTCGCAGCAGCCAATGGCATTGTCCAGATAATAGTTGCTGTGTTCGCAGCAACCAATGGCATTGTCCAGACAATAGTTGCTGTGTTCGCAGCAGCCAATGGCATCGTCCAGACAAAGGCGAGGTCCGTATTGGCGCTGGTTTCTGAACGCGCACAGCGCCGACCACGATTCCACATAATGTGCAACATGTCGGACGTGTACAAGTACACTCGCGATAATATGTCAAGGTGTGAGGAAACTGCGAAGTAAAGCTCTATAAACCATATTCATTATTTCGCACCCTCCCCTTCATTAGATGTAATAAAATAAAATCGATAATAGTTTTTTACATTTCGTGGGAAAAAAAATCACGTGCTCGGATCATTTGTTTACTGAGATACACGAGCACGCGCCAGCGCAGGTTTTACGGGAATTGTTTTACCTCGGCCCTGCGAACTGTTGACGTGTCCAGCTACATCCTAATATCCGCAGCATCTCCACACTTTTTAGATCAAATCTTTGAAAAAACACACCATGAATGACGTGTTTGGTTGTTTCCTAACTACGTCACGTGTCACAAGCGTTACAGAACAGTAAAACTAGCCCAAAAATCTGCCGAACCTAAACATAAAAAAAAAAAAGTTCTCTCCAGCGCCAAATTGTTCTATACCCTCCCCGTAGTCAGTAGTAAAAAGTTAGACAACTTAGAGCGTCGGGTTTTGGGGGGGAGGGGGTGTAAAGGGGGTGAAATAGCCATTTTTCATAGTTTTTAGCAAATATCTCGGAAACTACGAAGTTTAGAGCAAACGTTACCCCATACAAAAATGATCTACATTAAATTTTGAACAAAAATGGTCATACACATGGCTGCGGGGTAGCTGAGGCTGCGTATAAATACTAGTACGCCGACCCCGCACTGCGTCTCCACCGAGGTCGGAAACCCGCGCTGCAGGCCAGCTGATTGCTAATTACGAGAGCGCGTCTGTGCGCCTGCGCGTCAGCTGCCGGAGGAAGGAGGTTAAAAAAAAACACGGGGAGAATGCGCGCCTGACATGCGCAGCAGCCACCCTCAATACCCTAGCATTGGGCTGCTTTCCTGCCAATTCGACTGTCAAGAACGACGTGGATAAGACTCGAAGTCAGTGAGCGAGTGAAGAGACTTGGGGCGGCTCCTAACATCGAGGTCTCGAGAGCCGATGAGGGCGAAGCGAGTTGAGGATGGAGCGGCGCCGGAATGGAAGGGTAGGGGGAACGGAAGATCCCCGAGAAAACCCGCCGAAGAGCGGCACGGTCCAGCGCGATTCCCACGTGTGAAGGTCCGGGGGCGACCCCGCAGGGAAGCGAACCCGGTTCGCCTAGGTTGGAGGCGGTTATCTAACCACTACACCACCGCGGCCCCTATTTGAAGTTAGGACACTAATTATATAAGCAAGTGCTCTGAGGTGTTTGTGTACTTCCTCTAACTAGTTTACACCGGTGTTAACCACGTGGCTTTGACAGTTGTATTGAAGTGAGGTAGGTCAACGTCGCGTGCGCGCGCAGAAGACGAACAATCGATCTATCTCACCTTCAGTGAATTCCGGAGGGACAGGGTCGCAGCACAGAGTAGAGAACTACACAGAAGCGGAATGGCGTGGCGGTTCCTTTGCAGTGGGCTTACCCATCGTCTTAGTGGCTGCGCGAGGCTCCGGGAACTGGGACGCGTGTCTGATTGTCTGCTGCGTGAGGTTGCCTATTGGCTGGGATGCCTGCCGGCGAGTGAGTTACAGCGCGCTGATTGGCGTGCGGCGTCCCGACATGTTGCCGGCCAGTGACGCCGTTCAGCTGGCGCGTGCGGCTGTAGTACGCGGGGTAAGCGCATGTTTGACGTCTGTATCCCTACGTACTCTGTGCCATCGCGTTGTCTATGCCGGGGACGGGCGAGCTCGATAAACAGACACCAGCAACATATAGCCTACGGCTCATCGACTGTGACAACGAAACAAGTGTTGTGTCGACTTAAGTACAACACGCAGCATAACATTTCTTGTTTAGAAAAATGAAAAGTTCGTCTGAATGGGTTAAAAAAAAAACCATTTAATGCATTTTTGTAGAACCATTCGTTGTCTTTCAAAGGCATACCACAAATTTATGAATATCAGTTATAAAGTTACATATACTCAAGCTTGGAATGTGTATTTTTTTCTTACATAAAACTGCCCTCCGCAATCCACGGTTGATTGTTAAACAATCCACTTGATTATCTATTGGTCACTGGATACCAGTTTTGTCCACTAGGTAGCGCTGAAATTCACCAAATCTGGTGGTAAATCTCCTGAGTTAGCAACACTGAACTGGGTTGTTGGAGCGAGGAGTGGGGGTGATGTACCACCCCCTCCTATCAAACCACCGCGGAGATGGGGGGATGTGAGGGGGTTTCCACGCGTATTTCAGCAGCCCGTCCATCACTCGCGGGCGGCTCGCAAATAGCAGTTTTATGTACGCGACGTAATGTCGCTCGTGTAACACGCGTCCGCTTGGAACGGTCAAAGGTGAGCCTAAAAAAAAAAAATTACAAAAAGAAAAACTGAACTCTATTTCCAAGCGAGCTTGAAATGTTGCGTCGCTTTGCAGTCAACTGGCGTTTATTCTAGACGCACTGCGAACAACAGTATAAATTTATTACAGGACCTTAATATTCAAACAGACGTAATAAATATGTAGCCCTGTTAAGCACTTCAAGTGCTGGCAACTTAATATTATGTCTTCTGAATGGTGCAGTGGTCAGAATACTCGCCTCCCACCAAGGCGAACCTGGTTCGATTCCCGGCGGGGTCGCTTCCGGATTTTCGCATCTGGTAATCGTGACGGACGATGCCGCTGGTCGGCGGGTTTTCTCGAGGATCTCCCGTTTCCCCCAACCCTTCGTTCGAGCCAGTTTCACTATCACAAAAACACGCTTTAAAGAGAAACGGAAGAACTGGAAAACGCATACAGACGCGTAACGTTTATTAAATGCTATTCGCAGACCTCACTCAGACACGTTGGACGGTTTTTTAATAAAACGTTTTCTGCTGTAACTCTGCACACTGTTCGGTGGCTTAGCCAGGCGGCCACCTTAAGCTGGGCTTACAAAAGAAAAATTATGCGTTATTTCGTGTACAGAATAGTAATATGTATTTCATCTTATGTATTGGTTTACAATGTAATTTACCAGGCCGTGCGCGTTGTTGGGATTTCCTTAGGCGTTAAAAGAAATACATAAGTTATATTTTATGTCTTAAATGGAACTTATGAGGCTGCGACCAATCAGAACAGAACAGTCGATTTTATTAGCGAGAAAATGTTATTTACAGTAATGTAAGTATAACAATAGTAAAAAGGTGTGTGTGTGCACATGTTTATGATTATATTTGTTCACAAAAATAAGTTTCTCAGATATAAAATGTCGGCTTCAAAGTATGAGCTGCTTAAGTAAGATGGTGAAATACGAGGTTGGGTTAGGAACAAAAGCAAACATGACAGGCGTGTCGCCGGTTTCCATTGGCTGAAATTAAGACTTAAAACATTACTTGGAAACTGCAAATACAGAAGACGTTTTTTTGTAAGGCAGATCAGCGCCTACTGCATAATTCATTACGCGTACTTTTCTTTATTGTAAAACCAGCTTTAGTGTCGTTCGCACCGATCCCTCGCATCTGGGCCTTCAGCGCAAAACAACTTCAGGTGCATATGATCAGTAAGTGACAACCTCTCTTGAGCGGGGCCACGGTGACTGAGCGGATAGACTGCTAGTCCTCCAACAAGGCGAACCAGGTTCAAACCCCGGCCGGATCACTCCCGGATTTCCGCATGTGGGAATCGTGCCGGACGATGCCGCTGGTCAGCGGGTTTTCTCGAGGATCTCCCGTTTCCCCCGACCCTTCATTCCGGCGCTGCTCCATACTCGCCTCGATCATCCTCATCGGCTCTCAAGACCTCGCTGTTAAGAGCTGCCCAAATCTCTTCACTCGCTCGCCCTCTTGAGCGGGGACAGGTAGGCGGTTACGGTTGAGGGAGGGGGGTGATCGTAAGTACAGGTGCGGTAAAAAGAAACGGAAATGGAGTAAAAAAAATGGCGATAGGGGAGGCGGAAGCGTGGCCGGGCATGCGCACGTCTCGAAGCCCGGTAGCCGGGTCGCGTGGTACAGCGCGCTACCTCTCAGTCGGCCGTCGGACGGCGAGTCGAACGCTCGTTGGCCGGAGCAGGGAAGCAGGGCTCGCTCGGGCATCTCCGGCATGCGGCCGAGCGCAGCCGAGGCGCGGCGCGGTCTCGCACACCTGTTGGCGCGGAAGTCGAGTGACGCTGTGTTCGGCTCGCGCTGAGCGGGAGCGCTGCTCACACAGCTCCGGCGGTGCAAGCGCCGTTCACAAGGTAACGCGCGCTCCGTACCGCGTGGCTGGGCTCGACGCGGACTTAGCAAACTGCAGCAGCTATGTATCTCTGACTGCTTTGCGGTAGCTTCACTAGAAGGTGCTTAATAACGTTGCTTATAACACTTTTACATATTATCCCGGGTACACCCGTTCACATATGACATTCTGCAGAGTAGGTGACATCACGGTCGTTTTGTGGTAGTCCAGAAGCCAGCACCAATACAGACAGCGCCTTTACCTGGATGCTATTGGTTGCTGCTGACACACCAATCATGTTGGAGTTGGCTACTTCTTGTGCCATGGATCTGCTGAAACCCTTTCCATACATCGCAAGGTGTCAGTTGTTATAAAACATTCCTAAGTACTTTTATCACCACGTGCTTCCTCTTTTGCAACACATTTACTTAAATTTTAATGTTTACGTTAGGGGGTTAACTGGCCAACCAGTGCAGCCAACAAATTACTGTTTAACCATCACATAAAAAAAAAAATTGTGAATATTAGTTTAGTTTCAGGAAATATATATATATTTTTTTCGTGTATCGACGCAATTTAGGATATTATTTTAAAATACGATTGCAAAAATAATATTTACCTTAATTATAACTCTATGAGAGAATTGGAGTTACTGTTGTGGGATTTGATTCTAATTGAATTTATGCACAGTAGGTTTATCTGCGAAAATGTCACGAGTAATTATTAAAATACACTGTGTACTCATTATTTTTCACGTCTTACTTCCGTAAACCAGTTTAAAATGTAATACCGCAGTGCCACTAGCTAGAGTACTATAAGCGTTTTTAGAAGCCTGCCTTAAACGAACCAAGAAAAGAAGATTCCGATCACTTTCTTTCGAGCGAGACTTCTGTGCGGAGATGTGCTGCTTACCGACTCGATTATTTCCAGCTTCACAACTGTGGGACAGCAACTACGTTCAGAAAACTTATTTACCTTTTAATTGTTTATTTATAAAATCAGCACGGGTGTCGCATTATGATTTGATTTTTCAATGCTCGGCAATATTCAATAAGTTAGATTGTGCTACAAATTTTCACTTTTTAAGTTTTTTTTTTAAATTTATTGCATTATCACATATTAGTAAACATTTAATATGTATGAAAATTAATTATAATTATTGATTTTATAATATTTATAAATGAAATCGAAACTTGGCGTGTGTGGACCGAGCTCTAGCCGGCGACTTGCAGTGCCGATGTGCAGATCATTGCGGGAGCTGAGGTCGTCTCACCAAGCTGAATAAGTACTTCCCGTTAATTTCAACTAAGACGAATTACTTATTACAGTTTTCATTTCTATAATATGCGAACGTATTTTATCGTTGCTTGTAGGTTACGTATTTCGATTCCAAGGATGAATCCCCGCAAAGAAATTCTGCCCGCAACGTTTTTTTCTTTAATTGCACACATTGTATGTTTCAGATACATATATAAAATATGCGCTAATGTCCCAATAAATGCAGAAGTAATCTAAATCCTAAGAAATAAAAATTGCCTACCTCTTTTGGACATTAAAAAAGAAAACATTTTTTTTTTGCTAGGAAAAGGAAAAGGATCTATGAGCGAAAATAATGAGTCTCCAGAAATGTTTTGTATATCATATCAAGGACATTATACTTACTTTTCATAGATGAAAAACTGTTAAAATAAGAGAAATTGGAAATCAAATTAAAACTAGCAAAGCAATGACGATGAACTACGTAATTACTGTCCCTTAACTACAAAAATGCTAGACGTAACATTTGGTAGGACACCAACATGATTTATGCGTTGTTGTGATCGCTGTTTCCTGGGAGAGACGTAGGCCAGTTAGTCTCAGTGCCAAGGAAACTACTCTTGCATTTGTACAATTGTGGGACGTTCGTGTATTTACACACACACACACACATACGCGCGCGCACACATACACACACACCAATACACACACGCACACACACACCAATACACACACACATATATATATATATATATATATATATATATTCAGAGTAACGTTACGTGCTCAACACAATACTTTTATATATTTACAATNATATATATATATATATATATATATATATTCAGAGTAACGTTACGTGCTCAACACAATACTTTTATATATTTACAATGATTGGTTAAAATAATGTTCAACTTTCAAACGTTATTACTAGTGTTAGTGATTTTTCGCGAAAAAAAAAAAAAAATGAGTACACGGTAGACTTCAACACTATAAGCACCCAACAGCAGTTTGTCTGTTGCCATTGGTTGCCGTCTGCTTGGGAAGGAGTTTTCGTATTTGACCGAGCCACTCAGAATTCGGCAACATCGGCACGGCTCCTACGTGGTTCGTGTGCAGACAGTTAACACGCGTCAAAAGGTAATTCAGCCAATCAAGCAAGGTAAACCGACCTTACAGTGTTTTTTAAATATAACTTGTCTTTAAATCTTTTCGCGAAGTTTCACTACCCCTAGGTATTACATGCACATGTGTGTAACATATGTTAGTCTGTACTTAGTTGTGCGTGTTCGGACGGCCGGCTTTAGGAACTACTGTTGTCTTATTTTGTATCCTTCCTACAAATGTGAACTTAGCATTGCTGTGGACCGTGTCGCNGCTTTAGGAACTACTGTTGTCTTATTTTGTATCCTTCCTACAAATGTGAACTTAGCATTGCTGTGGACCGTGTCGCTTCATTCATGCCGTGATCGAGTGTGATTGAAGTTGTTGGGGAACGTAAATATGCCACTGACATGTTTATTGTTACACTTACGTAAGTACATAGAACGAATGGAAACAAAACATTTAGCAGACTTCTTTTCATACNAACATGTTTATTGTTACACTTACGTAAGTACATAGAACGAATGGAAACAAAACATTTAGCAGACTTCTTTTCATACATCACTGCAAACTAATCTGGGGGCACGCCAGTCGTTCTAATTATTTTTTAATTGTCTGTTATGAAATCATGCTATATTATTATTAATTATTACATTTAACTGCCAGTAAATTTACATATACGTTAATATATACATTCATTTGTAAACAGAAAATTTTTTACCAGTTCGGTCATGCGTTAATCTCCGAGTTTCAAGCATTGCAACTGCGTAATTTTTTGGTAAGCGCTGTACTTGTGTTCATTACCTGTCTCTCAACCAGTGAACCACGTGCTACGTGCTACGTGCTACGTGCTACGTGCTCGACGATGCTGGCACTACCCATTCACGCCAGAGAGACGTAGAACATTCCACAATTCAAGAGCAGCCACAAGGAAGGCTCTCGAAGTATTGCGCACTGATGCCTAGCTGTGTACAGCGCCGCTCATAAATGTCATTCGCGTGCAACGTCTCCTCGATCGTGGTGGTAAAGGCAGGTTCCGAAAGCGTGCAGTTGACCACAAATCGGCTGTAGCAGTGATTGCGTAAGTGCTCATAATGTGTGTGAGNTGCAGTTGACCACAAATCGGCTGTAGCAGTGATTGCGTAAGTGCTCATAATGTGTGTGAGTACGGTGACGCCCGTTTACAAAACGTTATCACCGGCTGTAATGGCGTCAGGCGCATTTCTTACTAGGCGAGTTTCTACCTTATTAAAATACTTTGTTAGCGAAGACACACGTGGCCAGTAACGGACACTCGAGGCAGCTCGGTAGCAACTCACTAAAAAGCAAAATTTGTATTTATACACAACTGCTACTTTCTCGAAAAGTAAATATTACAGCAGCTCAAAGTTTTATTTTATCAAAAAAAATTTCTAGGCAGGTACATAATATTTTGCGGAAATAATAATGCATGGTGGACGTGAATTTATAGTGGCTGGCTTGGTGGCGGTGGACAGTCCGAAGGCTGTTGACAGTCACAAGTAAGGTAAAGTCACGGTGATGGAGACAGTGACACAGGAATAATACTTACAAGAATATAGCAAACTCCAGCCGCGCACGCCAACAAAATGGCGTCAATGGCCAAAAAAAAAAACACGTGGGAACGCTTTTCGCTGATCAGCTCCTGGTAACATACTTGCCAGCCTGCAGCGCGGCCAATACGCGGAGTCTGCAACGTGCGGTGACCAATCAGACGAGACGCTTACTTGCAGAGCATCGCGCAGCCAATCAGCGAATAGCTACAACCACGGTCGTAGAGGACTTTCGCCTATCTAACAATAGCGAATTGACGCCCTTAAGGGCCTGCATTACGACTTCTAGATAAATGGGTGGAATAGCCATTCCATAGGAAAGCTATTTAATGGTAACCTGTATTATGAACATTCCTTTAGTTACGTTATCCTTTAGATAAGTATTCAAAGGTTTTGGTTCGTTACTGTGTATTTTGGCAGTAAAATTCACTATTTTTTTTGTTGTTATGGCTTATGTTAAGTTGTCAGTAATGGGTAACAGAAAGTAAATATTTCGGGTGTATATATTTTAATTAGCACATTTCTCCTCTTACGTCACAATATTTTTGATATAAAACCGAGTTAATTAATATACTCGGATTATGTGCTTGAATAATTTTTTATAAATGCGTCACAAATAGACAAAACTAATCTGTTTCAGGATCTCTAGATTTAAATAAATTAAGTGTCGGCCCGAAATATGCAGAACATGTACCTAATCTTTAAACCACTAGGCGAATGTTGTGTACTTGCACCAACAACAAAGAAAATTTGCGCAAAACGTCTAGAAACCATATCACAACACATTCACGATAATGAACTAATCATGCTCTAAAGAAATTTAAACGAAGACATTCAAACGTTAATTTAGTATCGAGCAATTTCTGTGCGCTATTGGTAGAGACCTGAAGAATTCGCGGATTCATTTTGGGACAAGCTAGAATTCAAAACACGTGCGTTCATATATCTTTAGCCATTGGTCCACGCGGTGTTCGACACCTCCTGGAGAACGGTGTCCAATTGTCGCCTTCCACTGTGACAGCAGACAACCNTGGTCCACGCGGTGTTCGACACCTCCTGGAGAACGGTGTCCAATTGTCGCCTTCCACTGTGACAGCAGACAACCAACGTGCAGTTGATATCGGCATATTTGTACATAAGACTATAGAGCCTAGCCTGCAGGTCATTGAACTCGCGAATTTTTCAGGTCTCTAGCTATTGGTTACCTGAACGCATGTGTTGGCTGGAAAATTAACGATTCCAGTGACGTTACATATTTTCGTGTTCATAATGTTACAGGTGTCCGGAAATAATTATTGTCTGTAATGCATTTCTAAGGGATTTATTGGAATAGATACAANTGTCCGGAAATAATTATTGTCTGTAATGCATTTCTAAGGGATTTATTGGAATAGATACAATATTGTTTTGGTACTTGAACAGCGAGTTACAACCAAGGATTGAATTTGAATTAAGAATGGTTATAAATTTATTTTAATTTTAAAATGGAATGTTTTCCTTTGACCGCATTGTTTTTAGTATTTCACAGTGTAATGTATGCTCTGATGTGTGCGGCTGCGCAACTTCAATATCTTGAAATCAGTTCACAGAACATTCTATTTTTGGCTGGTTAGAAGTCGCCAAATGCCCAGCTATGAAATACTGGCCAATATAAGTCCAAGCAAACAACATGTGTTTCATAATTACTAATGTCACAGGTGGTATCAACCCTCGCACAGCTTGCTTAACTTCATGACAGGTCATCACAACCCATGTGACTCGTTTCCCTCGACTTAAGATTGAGGTTAGTTACAATATTTCCTAATTATATATAAAAATACTTGCAAGGTAGAGAGAGGAATTTTTTTTTCCAGTTTCAAGACATTCGATATTTTAAAATGATATAAAACCTAGGTCTAATAATTCTTTTTCCAATTTTTTTTAATAACATTTTTGAAAATTAATTTTCTGTATAGTTATATACATTCGCCGGGTTTACCTGCATTTTGCAAAATTATCACAAAAAAAAAAGTCAATTTATGTGTTTATATATCCTCAAAAAACCAACAGACATATAATCAATACAACACCACCTGATGATTGAGATGCCATTTTTGAAGCTTATCTAAAGATATGAATGCTTGTCTACCAGTTGAAGTTGTAGATAGTTTAACCCCTTGATAAAATTTTTATTTAACTATAACTATAGGTCATATTAACCCATTGATAATAGTTCTATTTAGCTATAAGGTCATAATACACTCTTTTGCTCCATCTGGTAGTTAACTCTTAACCTGATGCGTAACTAGTGGTCGTAATACGCGTTCAGTTCATGAAGTGGCCGCTAAAGCGCTGTACCAAACTAGTGCTGTTAGCATTGCTGGTACAGGGATAACACCATAGACATATGAACGTCATTTTCCCATTTAAAGACAACATTGTAATTCGCCTCCCTATGCTTGCCATGTCAAAGAGCACTGCTTTGGTAGCAGCGCTCTGTGGTTGGGTTCATGAACTAACAAGGACGTCAAGCTTGTGTCCAGACCTGTCTTCTACGACCGTGGCTACAACCACATGAAAGGAACTTACCTGTTCTGTTGACAGTGTCGCACACNTCCAGACCTGTCTTCTACGACCGTGGCTACAACCACATGAAAGGAACTTACCTGTTCTGTTGACAGTGTCGCACACGGCGATTATGGGTTGGTTAGGAATTGCCTCCCCAAAGGTCATTGGCCGGATTTGAACCCAGATTCTCCGCCTGAGATACAAGAACGCTATAATCTATTCGCAGTTTCTTCACACTGTTTGAATCAAACATTTGAAAAATCACCCAATGACGACGTGTTTGGTTGTTTCCTAAGTATGTCGCGTTTCACAAGCGCGCTATACATTCCTTAACATTCAAGTGTGTTAGTTTCGGTTAAACTGAACTTTTACTTATATTTTATTTATAGATTTTGATATTTCACTTCTAATTAATATGAGTAAAAAAAGTGGGAAAACAGGTGTGTTGGTAATTCCTAGTAAGAAATAGCTCTCACACAAAATATTATCATACAAATCCTGTGCGATATCCCTTTCATATAATTTTCTACACTAGCTAAGCTTTGTTTGCACGAGGTGGAAGAATATTCTAAAAGTAGAACGTTAGCAAAGTTACAGAAAAGTTGGCATTAACCATGGATGAACTATACAAGTGGTACGCGCAATGCAGCAATAGCGTTCTTTCCCCTGCAGTGACGAAACACTCAAACGGATCCAGATGGCGAGCTCCAGCAGTTCTCACAGTTGGTATTACTCCTTACTACGCACGCACTGTGACGCGAGCCGTTCTCCGTGTGTTCAATAGGAAGCCCCTACACGTTTGCGTCACACACACAGATGGACGCAACATGTGACTTGTGTATGTTTTGTGATTGCCAGCAGAAGAACTGCATGTCTACAATCCATTACCGGCTGTTCACGGTAAAGTGAGCACTTTTGAGGCCCTAGTCACTTTTTCCTTGCAGCCATTTTTCATTCCTTAATCACTGTTATGGCCATGAAGACCAAATGGACTGTAAACTCGAATTACTTCGGATGCGAAATTAAAACATCGATCGGAATTGAGGCTGCCCCATTGACACTACTCACCGCCATGATGCATCACGTACAACTTACTTCCTCCTCTTGGCTACCCAGGATTGCCAATTCTGTGATTCAGCGCTGGATGTAGTTCTGCCAACTGCGAAAACCACGAGAGGGGGCAGCGCGGGAACTTGAAATATCGAATGTGTCCAGTACGTGGGAGGAAGACAGTAGACACATCAAATTTGTCCAGTACACAAATACGAAAGTGGAGTATTCACATATTTACAGGTCTAAACATTCCGCCCACCTTGAAATGTTCTATTTCAACAATTGAATGGCAAGGGGCAAAGTTTCACCACAGGACACTTGAGTTGTCCAGTGGAGGTGCGCACATTTGCCACTCTTGTCACGCCATCCTTCCCTGAGTGGAGCTCCAGGACTCGCCCCAAACGCCACAGTAGGGGCAGAAGCCTTTCTTCTTTGAGTATCACCCGTTGATTGGCAGTAAGCTCAGGTCCTTTGTCATGCCACCCCTGTCGCTGTTCTAGAGTATGCAGGTAATCGCGGTGCCAGCGAAGCCTAAAATCATGTTGCAGCAGCTCTACAAGCTGCCAACGGCGCAGGCGATAGAGGGGACGTCCCTGAAGCCAGGTTCAGGCAGAGTAACCAATGGTTCAAAGGTCAGAAAATGGCCAGGTGGATCACAACTCAAAGGGCACAATGGCCTGAAATTCAACATCGCTTCCACCTGAACTAGCATAGTATGCAATTTTTCAAACATTTAGACCTGCTCCCAAATAACCTTGTGGAGATAGGACTTAAAGGAATTAACTCCGGTCTCCCAAAGGCCTCCGAAGTGATGAGCAGCAGGAAGGTTGAAGTGCCAGTTGACATCAAGCTGGGTCAATGTGTTCTTTACCATCTGTCGGTGAGAATAAGATGAAAGCTGCCTGAGTTCCTGCAAACGATTGTGAGCCCCAACAAAATTAGTGCCATAGCCAGAGTAAATATCGGAAGACCTACCTCGTCTAGCAAGAAAACGTTTATACGCTCCAAGGAACACTTCTGTGGACAGATCCGAAGTCAATTCAATATGAACTGCCTTGGTGGCACAGAACACGAAAATTTTGGCCACAAACGTTTTTAACTGGCGTGGAGAGACGAATTAATCCATGCCAGAACAACTTGAGAATCAGTACACGCACTGATGGAGGACAAAGGTCATCTTTAAATGTCACACTGACATGGTTGAGCAGACATGCCAACAAGAGCGCACCACATCACTCCAAAAGCGGCAATAATTGCACTTTGACAGGTGTCACCATGGACTTTCCCACTAACAGTCGAATGTCGGTTCTACCACGAGGGTCCAAAATACACAAGTAAACCACTGCTGTGTAACCGATCTCAGAACACTCTGAGAACCCACGGATTTCATAAACACAGCATCCCGAATCTTTGATACACCTAGGAACTGTGATTGATGACAGATGAGGAAGTTCTTGATTAAAAAGTCTCCAGCATGCTGCGAGGTCAGATGGGAGAGTAGCGTCCCAATCGATAGTCTTCAACCACAAAATCTGTAGAAGATGTTTCGCAAACATAAGGAGAGGGCCCGGTCATCTAAGAGGGTCAAATATGCGATTGCGTGCTATGGTGGACAAAATGGCGCACTTGGTGACATGACTCAAGCTGCTTTGAATGCTGTAGGCAAAGGTGTCCGAGACCGGGTTCCACTGCAACCCTAACACCTTGACAACAACCTGACTATCCATATCCAGGCTGAACGAATGTGTCATCTCAACATCGTTCACAGGAAGCCAGTAAAGTAGGGAAGGGTGATTGCTCATGAACTTTCACAGCTTAAATCCACCCTTAGCAAGACAAGAAATTACCTCTCTTTAAGGGCCAGAGCTGACTGAACTGAATGAGAAGCTGTGACAATGTCATCAATGTAAGTGTCTGAAAACAAGACCTAGGACGCATGAGGGAAAGTGGTTGTTTCATCCCTAGCCAACTGCTGCAATGTGGGAATAGCTAGGAAAGGTGCAGACAATACTCCATATGTGACTGTTTTCAGACGAAAATCCTCGACTGGAACAGTGTCACAAAACTGCCATACAATGTATTGATAATCCTGATGATCAGGATGAACCACACTTTGTCGATACATCTGCTTGATATCAGCAGTAAACACAACCGTATGCAATCGGAAGTTCGACACAACATCCACAATCTCTCGCTGCAACTCGGGACCTGTAATAAAGAGGTCATTGTGTGACCTTCCCTTAGAATACTTGGCTGAGGCATCGAACACCACATGAAGATGGGTGGTGGAACTCTCGGGCTTGATCACACAATGGTGGAGGGTATAGTAGGCTGAGGATGACTGAATGTGATCGGGAGGAATCCTCTCCATATGGCCGGAGTTAATGTAATCTGACATGAACTCGGTGTACGTACCCTTTAATTCACTTTTCCTTTTGAAACGCAATAACACTCTGGCGATTTACAGCTTGGGGTGTCTCCAATGTCAGGTTGATAAGTGCGAAATGGCAAGCACACACTGTAACGACCATCGCCATTTCGAGTTAGACTATCGACAAACATTCTTTCACAAAGGACCTCTTCAGGCGACTTATGTTTGGTGATCGGAAACTCTTCAACTTCCCAGAATTTTCTCATGACATCCTGCAGAGGAAGGACGGAAGTGAGGAGAGATATACAGAATGACTTGGCAGGAGGAGAAACAGGTAAAGATTCCACCTTACCCATCAAAACCCACCCAAACACAGACCCAAGAGAAACTGGTCGGCCCTCAATCCTCTCTCCGGACATCGATTGAGGAAGGAGAACCGCGCCAATAAGAAGGCCAATGGGGCCAGGCGTCTCGAAGGAGGGATCTGATAGTTTCAGGCTAGACACAGCACTACGAACTTCAGATGACAGCTTGGCACTAGGCAAATTACCAGTAAAGTCCACACTTTACTGATAAAAACATCAAGAGCAAATTTAGGTCCTGGACTGCCTACTGGCACAACAACGATGTATGCATTGGCTCTTGCCACAGTGACTGGAGTGGTATTTAGTCCATTAATCGGCAAATGAGCCTTGTTGCATATCAAATGAAATTTTTGCATACATACTTCTGTGATAAAACTGGCTTGACTCGCTGTGTCCAACAGTGCCCCAACTACATGCGGAATACCCGTCGAATAGAGAACCTCTACTTGGTCAGTTGACAATAGCACAGTTTTATCAGAATTAACCACAAAAGACATGACCGCTGAAAGTGTAGATGTAGTCTCCCCAGATGGTGGCACAGCATCAGATCCTGAACCTTGATCCTTAGATTCAGGTTCAAAGTGCAGTAGAGTATGATGTTTACTACTGCAGGTGTGACATGACATGGCCGAAGGACAATTCTTTGCTTGATGAGACTGATTAAGACAATCTAAACATAGCTTCTGCTTTTCCACAATGGCGTACCGATCTTGGAGTGACAACTGATGGAACTCAGGACACTTATACAAGGGGTGTGATGCATTGCAGACACAACATGACTGTGTCGAACTTACAAGAGACCTTAATGCATATGACTGATGCTTGATAGGATTGCGAGGTTTTTGTTTAGGCAGCTGCATATCAGGCACCTTATAGCGAGAGGAACAATACTGGGACTCAGAACCCTTTTTCGAGACGATCCAACCATCTCTTGGGCTCTACAATGCTTCTCAAGAAAGGAAATGAAGTCGTCCAGTTTGGGAAGTTCGGAACCTTGGCTCATTTTCCATTCCACTTGTAGTTTGGGGTCCAGTTGTTTACACAATATGGGACGTAGAATCAGACCCCATTGCCCAACAGGAGCCCCCAAAGCCTCCAATGCCGACACATTTCCAGAAATTATGGTCAACAGGTTACGTAACGACCTTGGCGAATCTGCACAAGCCAAGAGTGCTTATAATAATGAGCCGACACAATCAACCGCTTATTCTCATAGCGATTCTCTAGCAGTCCTCAGGCGACCTCAAAGTTAGCATGAGATAATGACAAGGACTGAATCATCTTAAGGCGCTCACTACTAACAGCACCCTTAATATATGCTAGCTTTTCTACTGCAGACAAGCTTGCATTATTGGAAACTAAGGTTACTAACAAGTTGGAAAAGTTTGGCCATTTCAGCAGGATGCCATCAAAGTTAGGGAATGGTGTTTTAGGCAAAGCAAAATTTACCTTCCGACCATTAGTTGTATCGGTACCAACCCCTGCCTGTACCTCTGGCTTGCTTTCCAGGGCTTCTGCAGTAACCATCCATCACAGTGTAGTATTGCTCCTCAAATGTAGTCATCTGCTGAAGGTGATGTTCACTATCGAAATCATCGATAGTGTCCGACGAAGCTTCCACCGTGCTGTAGTCGACATCGTAAGATTTCTTCATGCTGAGAAGGTCTCGGACGCTTGCAAGAAATAGCTTCACCTTAGTCTGGTCACTGCTAACTAACTTTGAGAGATCACAAGCGCTTAACTAGCTCTTTTGCCAACCTCAGCCGCAAGGCTGTGGCTAGAGCATAAGTCATTGCTAGAGATAAATAAGGCGCGTACACCGGATGCCGGATGAGAGTTTACATGACGCAAACCAACCTTATCACAGTCCCACACTCACAACAAAACAAAGGCAATAAGTGCGAGGCAAAAAAAAAAAACGGGTCTTTGAAGCCGTTCATTTGGTGAACGAAAGGGTCATGCATGACCTTTTTTTTTGAGGGTATTACAGTATCCGTTCACTTGAACGAGTCACAGGTAACGGAGAACGTTTCTACAAGCCACTGAAATATATTATGTTTTTTAGTGCGTAAATATCCAGCCACGATGATGCGAAACCACAAACACGAGGTGCGGGAAATTCAAATATCGAATGTGTCCAGCACATGGGAGGAAGTCAGTAGACACATCAGATTTCTCCATTTCTCCAGGACACACACACACACACACACACACACACACACACAGGCAGTCACTAACACGCGGAAATGGAGTATTCACATATTTACAGGTCCAAACAACCCTATTTTAAAATAAATATTGCTATGTAAGTAATAAACACAGTGAGTATATTCCACCGCTATCGGGTTAACGTATACGGCTTAAATAAAATACATTTATTGACTATTATTCCAAATGAGAAGGCTTTCAAAAGTGCTCACTTTACCGTAAACAGCCCTTGCGTATGTAGCGAATATAAACAAGCATACCAAGTATGTCATTCTACAGGAATACGCCAGTTCTAGACACAGGAAACACATTTTACTGTGATGTATACGTTTGGCGTGTTCAGGGGGGACACAATAAAATATATAAAAATAGGTGGGAGAAGGCTAGGCTACAGAGTACTTAATAATACAGAGGTGAAATAGCAGTTTATTCCGCGAACTCCAGCTGCTCACGCCAGCAATATGGCGCGGCTAGCGTGAGTGAAGAGTGGCTGAGCGGTTAGACTGCTCGCCTTCCACTAAGACTAACCGGGTTAAATCCCCGGCCGGGTCACTCCCGGATTTTCTCAAGACCTCGCTGTTAAGAGCCGCCCAAATCTCTCACCTAAACTCTAAACATCTCGAGAGCCGATGAGGGTGAAGCGAGGCGAGTATGGAGCAGCGCCGGAATGCAAGGGCAGGAGAAACGAGAGATCCCAAAAAAAAACCCGCCGACCAACGGCATCGACCGGCACGATTCCCACTTGCGAAAATCCGGGAGATACCCCGCCGGGAATCTAGCTCGGTCCACCTAGGTGGGAGGCGAGCAGTCTAACCACTACACAGACGCCACTCGCCAGCGACATATTGGAACGCCATTCACCAACCAGTGCCTAGTAACATACTTGCCAACCAGCAGCTCAGCCAATAGGGAACCTCCCGCAGCATGCGTTAGCCAGTCAGATGCAAGACCCGTTTCCAGAGCTTCGCCCAGCCAATCACATCAAAGGAACCGCCACGCCATTTAATCTCAGTGTATTTATCTACTTTGTGGTAAGGCCGGAATTACGTTAGCTTACGTAACGTTAGGAGTAACACGTGAACATAAGTGGACTATACTTTGACTTGTGTATTTCAATGAGACCTTGTTACATGGCAATATGATTCAAGCTTGCGGCATCCAGCCAACTCCTTTAGTCACCTAGGAGCTGGCTATCTCGGGGAGAGTTATAAGAGATCATACAATGGATATATTAACCCTACGAGGAGACTGCGCGTATATACCTACTTGAGGGCTACGTTTATATGCAAATGTCTATGCTCTTGAAGACAAGTCCCACACTTTTATGGTGTTATTCTTTCAATGGACTTTATCGGAATCTAAGTAAAAATCTACAGCTAGTGAACATTTTAATTCATAAGAAGAAAATTGTTGTGTTTAATAATTCAACAAATGAACACGATGGATTTTGAAACCTGTTACATCTGTCGCGACACGTTAGTTGGTGCATAGTGGTCACGCGACCCCATTGGCCGACGGCGCAGCCAATAATAAACGTCGCAGAGCACAGTAGGCGTGTCCGGTGTAGCCAGGACCAATACGACGAAGTTAAGTGGAAATGCAGAGACCAACACAACTGATATTGCTAGGGACACGTTATTTTCGCGGAAAGATTTCCCGGGCCGCCGGTTGTACTTCATAACACTTTAGCACAGAGACACTTTCACGAAAGGATGATTTCCGTGTTAAGCGTCGTAGATGTCTGCGCGCGAATCGCAGACGTGCAGTATTGAAGTTACCTTATTCCGATTGGCCACTCGATCAGGAAACTGTCAAGGACAAACAAAGACACGCCGTCAGTAAACGGAAGAAAACTGCTTGTGCACACGCCGGGTATCGAAATCTAGCGCGGAAAGATTTTCGCGAAATTCGGGTGTCCCTGGATATTCCTGTAGTAAAGAATATAGGCAGCTTACTTCAACCTTGTCTTCAGTTACAGTAAATTTGTACAGTTGTAAAGGGTTAAATTAGTAAAAAAAGTCGTCACTGCTTTTTTTGCTTGGACGCACGAGTGTATACTGAGCTTTTCTCTGCTGGTTTCACAAACCCTTCTCTCTTCTTACGACAAAAAGTTGCGCACCTGCCGTTAAATGGCTGATCCAATAATTCAGAGCTGCGGCGAGTGTTCGGTACTCCGAAAACAAGCAATTCGAAAGTGTTCGTGGTCTTCCGAAGGCCTGTAGTCTGTCCTCCTCCGATCCTGTCTTCGATCACCCGAACTGCACGACCTCGCACAACCCTCTGGCCGCTCGGGCGACCTGAGTCTTCCCGAAGCGTGTCCCCGCCAGACCAACCAGAGACACGAACACTCCATGCCCCGCATATACCTGCAAATGCATATTAAATAATTCCGTCCGAGAACTGGCTCTAATCAGTCAAATTACATAAATGCCTTAACCTCGTAATGCATTTAATGATTAGAAACTCCACATTTATGCGTGCCACAACCTATTACGATCGTTTTACGTTTACGTTCACGTAAAGAAAAGCTTGTCAGTGTGAAGTTCTCGCATGACACGTAGAGACGTGCAACATTGACATTATTGAGGAACATGTTAGGCTCTACTGCCATGTACCTGTTTCAGTGTAATTTGTAATTTCATTGGCTGCTGGAATTTGCCTCCTCGACCGCTTTACCGGTTATTGGTTGCTCATATGTTGAGCCTTTACTGTTCGATAAAAGCGTCCTTAGGACGTGCCACGAAATTACAGAAGTCAAGCGAGTATACAATAACTTGGGGGTTCGGCCAGCATTCGCATTATAACGCGAATTTTGCATGCACTTTAGTAATACGCAGGGGCAGGGAATTTTCGCGAATTCATTTCACGACAAGCTGGAACTCAAACACAAGTACAATTCTGCTATGTTTATGCGATTGTTAGAGCCTGCGATTTTTCGCGAAAAAAAATATGAATACACGGTAGACGTCAACACTATAAGCACCCAACAGCAGCTTGTCTACTCCCATTGGTTGTTGTCTGCTTGCGAAGGCGTGTTCATATTCGACCGGGTCACTAGGAATTCGGCAACCTCGGCATGGCCCCTACGTGATTCGTGTGCAGACAGTTGGCTCGTGTCAAAAAGCAATTCAGCCAATCAAGGAAGGTAAAAAACCACGCAGTGTTTGAAAATACGCGATGTATCCACATAATTTCCCGAAACATCAACGAAGAACAGAATAAGTAAGTACGTATACAGAAGCAAAATGGAGTGCAGGTTCTTTTGATGTAAGCGAACTCGATCGCTCATTGGCAACGCAAAACTATGGAAACAGGCATTGAGCTTGATTAGTTATTGCTAGAGACTTGAAAAATTCGCGAGTTCAATAACCTGTAGGCTATACTCTATTTTCGTATGCAAAATCATGCAGATATCACTGTTCATTGGTTGCTTGTTGTATTAGCGAAAGGCGGTGATTCGGTCTGCATTTTACTGTGTATTTATTATAGGCTCAAGAGTTGTCCAGGAGGTGTAATTTAACGAGTAGACCAATAGCATTAGCAATACAAACGTACGGGGTTTTTGAATTCTAGCTTGTTCCGAAATGAAAACGCGAATTTTTCAGGTCTCTAGTTATTGCACGTAATTAAATAGTCGTAATTTGTCTGGCCGCCGTCTGGCAAATTAGCCTCCAGTAGATGACTGGTGAACGACGGTCCGCCATATTGCTGGCTGGTGACGCCATCTGAGTTCGCGTCAAAAGCTGATGTTTCACCTCTGCATTTTTTTAAATTTTTTCTTACTATTTCGTGTTAAATTTAGAAATATTTTTCTATTAGTTACGTATGGATTGCAATACGGGATTAAATTGTACTGCCATTCACACGTTCGTAGTAGCACTTTTGTAAATTTAAATACGGAATGCTGTGTTTCAGACCCAGCACAACTGAACAGCAGATCACCTCCTCCACCCCGACCATGCTACACTACTAACACACACCCTCTTCTTCTTGCCTTGTCCGTCCGTCCTGAACACAATTCCAGTGATAGTGTCTTCCAATACACGAACATTTCAATAATGGGATACAAGGATTTTGTTTTTGTTTCCCCTGTTTATCGTATGAAAAGATTGATACCAACATGATCCCAACATACAGGTGACCATCGTGACCACTCCGAACCACGTGAAGTTGAAGCGCAATATAGACCGGAGTAAGTATGGGATGTCCACAGTAGTGCTTGCAACAATCTACCAGAACAACTTTTTAGCGCACATACCACATTGTAGAGGTCACGGAATCCGCGCCCATAGTCCATTCACGGCTACTTCCAACTTTGGTGAAGCCCTGCTACATTTATACTTTTAGGAAATTTCACTTGGGGACAGTAACCCCATTGGCACCCCTGTTGGCGCTCTCCTGTACGTAATCATGCCGAGCTGCTTCAAGTTTACCACACATTTAAACCAGCCCTTACTTCAACTGCAAGCTTGGACAATTTTTTGATTAACCTGGATAAGAAGATTATCAATAGCAGACAAAAAGCAAGTCAAATGCAAGCTGTTTGGTGGAGTGCCGAGTTAGCCGTGAAACAGAAACATACAACACCACTCATAGTGTAGGTTGCTTGTTGAATAAGGACTTGTAAAATCTACCTTTGAAAAATAAATCCCCTTCCCGTCCGTGCATATATTTTAGCGGACACATGGGTTGGCGTGCTCTCAGTGAAGTTGGCAGCAATGTGGGGAAAGTAGTTCCTTGTTAAAACGTCGTTAAAAAGTGTGAAATTTAAATTTATTTTCATTGAATTCATTCGATTTATAAGTTGTTCATGGTTAACTGAGCAGTTTTGAAAGCCCTGCCTAAGATCTACTTCGCTGCCCATTAAGTATCCTTCCATTATATGGAAAATTAGCATTGACACTGACCCTCTCACTTTATTCATGCACCAATCAAGAGTAACTGCAATCTGTGAAGTAATTAAGAATGTAAACTTTTGAAACAATATGCCATTTTTACTCTAATCTGCATAAAAAAGACAGGAATGTTTTTAGTAAACTCAATGGCCACAAATGCAGCAGTTATGCTTTGAATATAATGTCAAGATATGGGACTACTTTCTGTTTTTCGCTGCCAACTTAACTGAAACATGCCAGTTAGTGCATACATTAGAATACATTAATTTTTGCACAGGCTGATTTAAAAAAGTTTTAATTATACCATCAACCATCTAAAGTTTCCATTTGTTTCATGTAATTATGAAAAGGAATTAACATATTACATATTACCATATTTAGATTATTGACATTTTCCTCAGTTATACTGTTTCGATGCACGAATTAAGTAATCAGGTCCATGGCGATGTTAACTCCACACATGATGGAATGAGCAGTGAAGTAGACGGTAACGTGGGCTGGCACGTGCAGCAACGAGAGTGGTTGTGAGTCGCGCGGTCGGTCGTGCAGAGTGCAGTTGTTCGCCAGGCTCGCGCTGCGAAGTGTCGACTCGCCAGTGCATCTCCCCGGCTCCACGCACCACGCCTCACTCCAGCCAGGCACATCGGGAGTTCCGGCCACCATGACCGGCATCCGCCCCACGAGGCTGCTGCTGCTGCCACTCCTGCTCTTCGCACTGCCAGGTAAGACTCCTCTAACCTCGCACTGGGGTGCCAGGTAAGACTCCTCTAACCTCGCACTGGGGTGCCAGGTAAGACTCCTCTAACCTCGCACTGGGGAGCCAGGTAAGACTCCTCTAACCTCGCACTGGGGTGCCAGGCAAGACTCCTCTAACCTCGCACTGGCGAAATAAAATATTACACCTACAAAATAATTTTGCGTGAATTCACCCTGCCAAACGTTTTTTTTTCTCTCGTGGTAAATACGAAATTTCTCGACGCTGCAGTGATGTAGTGATCAGAAAACTCTCCTCCCACAACAACGAACAGGTTGGTTCCTATGGGATCTTTTTCGAATTTCACCATGTAAAACTGGCGGATGTTGCCACTGATCCATTGGGTTTTCTCGAGGAAGTCCAGTTCCCTCCAGAGTTTCATTCCTCTACTTGTGCATCTTTACCTCACTTCACCCCCATCGACGTGGAAGCCCAAACCTGTCAAGTGACGCTCAAATCTTCCTCACTTCTATTCACGAAATTATTTTGCAGCGATCACTAAAGGCAATATCATTTCATGTTTTAACTCGCTACCTAACCAAGACATGATTAAATATAAGTATGGATTGATTACAAGTGTAGCATTGTTCCTCCTCTTATCCTCAAGGACGGCCCGGATGGTGGAGGGGGGGGGGTGTCACAAAAGGACACGATCATACCCTCCCCCCCAAACCACACATTGGCGTGAAACTGCTCTGTAAGTATTTTAAAGATGAATTGAAAAAATTTCATGTTGTTTAAACTGCGGATTATTTTTACTAATTTAATATTTATTGTTTCTTATAATTATGATGAGACCGTGTTCCCTCCCACACCACAATGCAAGAGACTAGGCGTACATCTGCACAATCTGCAACATAGGGAAGTGACCCCCCCTCCCCCCCAACCACCACAAACTGAGAGTCTGGATCCGCTCCTGCAAACCAGTTGTGACGTAGGTGAGAGTCAAGAGACGAATGGCCTCTGCTCCATTACGTACACAACTTAGGAGTATAATAAAATGTCTAGGGGTAGTGAAATTACGCGGAAAGATTTCAACACAAGTTGTATTTCAAAACACTGTAGGGTAGTTTACCTATCTTGATTGGCCGAATTACTTTTTGACAAGTGTTAACTGCCTGCACGCGAATCAGGTAGGTGCCATACCGATATTGCCGAATTCTAAGTGGCCCGGTCAAATATAAATACTGATTCTCAAGCAGACAGCAACCAATGGCAATAGACAAACTGCTGTTGGTTGCATACAATACCAAAGTCTACCGTGTACTCATATTTTTTTCGTGAAAAATCATTGGCTCTAAAGATGTGGTAAAACGCGAAATGGTGCTCTCTAGTAATCAGTGAACTGTTTTAATGATTAAATAAAGAGCCTAATATTTAATAGCATGCCAACTGTTACTGCTGGGGGCTTATTAGCAAAAAAAATTATGAGTCATCTATGGCATGCAACTATGTGTTGTTATGAAATAGCAAATAGCGTACGTGAATTCACTTAATTTTTTTTGTTTCATGCATACGCCACGTAAAATCATCATGTGACAATACTAGTAATAGAAAAAAAAGTAGTTTATAGATAATACTGGAAATCTGCAAAGCATAATACGCCGGAAATGTTCTTTATTTTGCATTTCAAATACCACGTGGAAGTAGTCCGAAACTAAAATACTAGTATTTTAAACATAAACACATAAATCCCAGTACAGACTTTTGAGAAGGAGTGTGTCAGCAGTGCTGAGCAGATAAATACTTGCTAATTATTTTGTTAGTGATGCCGGCAAAGTAGCGGCGCGGCAAGACGGCGAATTTTGACTTCTGACAAATGCAGTGTTTCGACATCCATGTCATTACGTTGGTTTCCAACTATGCACTGGTGTTGTTGCTGTCTGTGTGGCAGACATTCAATGAAAACACGAAAAAATGGGACTGTGGTCTGCAGCATCTTGTAAATTAACTGAGGCGTCGTGCATTATTTTGGGGGAAAAAAAAAAAAAATCATAATTGTTGTCTACGATATGTTGTAAATTAATTGGAGTGCGGAATATTATGTGATAAAATGTAAAACATGTAATTTAAATTTTTGTTATGTATTGGTAGGGGCAGTGATATTTCGCGAAAAAAAATTTCGGGACCACATAACATTCAAAGCACTGTAGAATCGTCTAGCTTTTTTTTAATGGTTGAAGCATGTTCTGGTCCGTGTTAACTGCTTGCACACGAATCACGAATGTAGAGTGTCGGAGGTACGGAATCATGAGTGGCTCGGTCAAATGCGGAAACGACACCAGCAGCCAATGGAGGTATGTTGCGCGATTTGACCGCATCTCACGGAATGCAGTGACCCGGAAAGGACAAATGTGTGGAAGTATTTCTTGTCAGATGCTTTCTACGTTATCAGAGTAGATTTAAATTTTATTAGTTTAACAATTAATTTAATTAGTGTAAATCATGTATAATTCAGAGAAATAATATAGATATACAAATTTAAAGACCTTGTTTCAAAATAATGCGCCACACTCCACTTATTTTACAAGTTATTGTAAACAACAGTCCCACTTTTTCTTCCGTTAAATGTGCTCCATACGTACAGCAACAATGCCAATACATAGGGCCAGTGGTTTTTCGCGAATAAATCAGAGCACCCAGTAGACTTCAATACTATATACACACCTCAGCTGTTGTTATACCTCCATTGGCTGCTGGCGCCGTGTCCGTCTTTGACCAAGCCACTCAGGACTAAGTAACTCCGACACCGAACATTCGTGATTCGTGCGCAAACGGTTAACGACGGGCCAGAACATTTTTTAGCCAACCAAAGAAGCTGGACGACCCTACAGTGCTTTGCACTGTATCTTGTCTCGAAATCTTTTCGCGAAAAGTCACTGCCCCTAATTATAGTTAATAGATAGAATATAAATAAAAGTTAAATTTATATTTAAAACAAAAAGTACTTTTATGTTGACAGAAGTATAAAATGCTTGCGATGCATGGTATATTTGTGAGAAAGAAGCAACAGTCATGCACGGGGTGATTTTTCAAAGGATTGTTTCGAAAAAGTGTGAAGAAACCGCGACTGGACTATAGTTTGCGATCGCGAGTGTGAGGCGAGCCTAGTTGGGCAAACAAGTCGGAGGATGAGTAGGTGCGGCAAGGTGGAAGGAACCTGCACGCCGCAGGCACTTGGCCTCTGTGTGTTCCCCTGCTCCGTGCCCACGTGCCGAGCGTAGGCGGTGGTAGGAGGGGGAGCGATGACCCCCAGCCTCGGCGACGTTACGCGGGGAGGGTCGGCCGGCGGGTCGTGTCCGAGCGAGGGACACACTCCCCGCCCTGCTGTCTGGAGACGGTGCCATCTACACCTGTAGCCGCAGTGAGTTGCCGCGTCACGTCAGCTCAGCGCAGTTTCCCGCTCGTGTGAAACTGGTTTTCGCGAGGAGATCAAACGCGCAGGCTATACTTGAACTTCGCAAGTGCAAGCTCGCACATTTCGTTTGGCGATTGGCCGCGTGTCCGTGCGAGAAGAAGTTTCTATACTTGACTGCGCCAATCAGAATCAAGTTATCCCGACGGTGAACGCCGGTGATTTGCTGGCAGATACCGTTGAAGCGCGACAGGGGAAATTATCCAACCACGAATTAGGTTCCGAAGTAACGTGTTTTGCAGTACAACTAGTAGTGGAATCTTTTCGCGAAAAAAACAGGTGGCAGTACCTATCTTGATAAGCTGAATCATGTTTTGGCGCGTGTTAACTGCCTGCGCGCGAATCAGGTGTAGTCTACTCGCGATTTCTTAAAACATGTTGGTTCAAACCTTTAAAAAATCACCCCATGCACGACGTGTTTGGTTGCTTCCTAAATATGCCACGTATCAAAAAATCGATTTTATACATAGTTGTGTTGACATACATGTTCGTTAACATACATTTTATTTATAAATTACAATATATAATTTGTAATTTATACAAATAAACACACCGAAAAAATACGCGAGTTAGTAATGCCTATAAGAAAACATTCTAAAGCAGAACATTATTAAGCTAAGTGTTCACGAATGTGATGCGCTGTCCCTTGGGTATAATTTTCTAAACTCGATCAAGCTTTGTTTGCGTGAGGCGGAGAAATATCCTGGAAGTAGAACTTAAGCAAGGCTTCAGAAAAGTTGGAAGTAACCGTGAATGGAGTACGGGAACCGTGCCGGTGTTGCCGAATTCTAAGTGGCCCGGTCAAATACGAAAATTTGCTTTTCAAGCGGACAGCAAATAATGGAAAGAGACAAACTGCTGTTGGTTGCTTATAGTTAGGGCCAGTGACTTTTCGCGTAAAAAATCGGAGCACACAGTAGACTTCAATACTATATACACACCTCAGCTGTTGTTATACCTCCATTGGCTGCTGGTGCTGTGTCCGTCTTTGACCAAGCCACTCGGGACTAAGTAACTCCGACACTGAACCTTCATGATTCGTGCGCAACCGGTTAACACGGGCCAGAACATGTTTTAGCCAATCAAAGAAGCTGGACGATCCTAGTGCTTTGGACTCTATCTTGTCTCGAAATCTTTTTGCGAAATATCGCTGCCACTACTTATAGTGTTGGAGTCTACCATGTACTCATATTTTTTCGTGAACATTAACTGGCTCGAGTTAAGAATTATATAGTAACCGCGGTTTTCGAGCAGGGAACTACGTATTCTGTTTAGCGATTCAAAATTCACCTTATAATTCTTAATTACAACCAATGAAGACTTGCGACAAAGCTATCCTATGTTAACCTAAACTCGTGTAACACAGCCATATTTAAACAGGCCACACTTAAAAGCATGCATCTCCTAGCAGAGAAGCTTATTTTCGTGAACAAACATAATCGTAAACATGTGCACACACGCCTTTGAAATATTTTGATGTTTGCACTACTTTAAACAACAGTTTCCCACCAACAACGCCGACTGCTCTGTTCTGATTTGTCGTCGCCTCACGAGTTTTACTTAAGATATAAAAACAACAACGGCTTCGTTTAACTCTTAAGAAAATTCCAATACCGCACACGATCGGCTAAGTTGCATTGAAAACCAACACATGAGATAACACACTTTCATTTCTTATGTACACCTTACAACGCATAATTTAACGCTTAACCCTATGTGGAGAATGCACTGAGACGGTATGTTTCCGTCTCGTATTCAAGAGCTCAAATTCCCTATAAAAAATACGCCTCGTTACGTATTTTCGCCTGGCCGTTATTAAATTCAGCTGTGGACGTTTCTCCTGCCTTTGGCGAGTAGTCTGGAAGAGCTCTGGAAGGCCACGGTGTATGCTGCCTCGTCTACGGCGAGAAACACGTAGCAGGCTCGGCGTCAAGTGGGCCTTCCAAGCAGCAGCGAGTAGACCAGCCTAGTGGCCGCCTCGGCGTTAGCAATCCTACTACGGAAAGCGCCCGTGCTTCCAGCCCGGCCAGACGACATACTGAAGTGCCTCACTACTATTGGCCACGCCTTGGTGACGTCAGCGGTGTTGCCAAGTGTTGCAGGTTGAAGAGAGAAAATGTTCTCGACAGAAAATTAAAGACTGTCGCCGTGTAGTTCTGAGATCCCTCTAATTCGAAATACATTTTTTCCTATTGGTTAAAATTAAATGTACCGAATTAAATGCTGAATACACCGTTGCCAAATATGTTAAATGTGAAGTAGTGACGAGGGGTGAGGAAAGGGGTTTTAAATAAATAGGCATGCATTCTTGGAGCTGGTGTGCTTTGTTCTCAGATTCTGAAGGTGTTCACAGAGGAGATAAGTATTTTAATATTTGTGATATGTTAAAAATTGTTGTAAATGTAGAAGAAAGATAGCAATTTTTTAAGTGCTAGGCTTTGGCCAGAATGTTTTTAAACGTCTTTAAATTGAAGTTCTGTGAAAAGGAAAGATAACTTAAAGCATGTAACTTTTGGGGATTATATTTAGAAAATATACCAAAGTAATGTAATTTTGTGAGATTGAAGAAATCATAATAAATATTTTTTTTATCAATTATGTTAACTTTTTAGCTAAATATTTAATCTATACGTTATCTTCGTAAAATATTATGAATATTGTATTAAACATTTGGTATGAAAGTAGTTATATAAAATGATTCAAGAAAAGGATTTCAAGTTCTGTAATTGTGCATTTTTTAAATTTCCCATAAAATGTATCCTGTCACAACCACGCCATTAATAATGTTGTAATATAATATACAATGCAATATTAAAAGTTTTTATATTTTTAAGATGGCAATACTGTAAACAAATGATTAGCTATCAAGCTACCGCTGTTGTGTCATGGCGCTATGTGCCTTGTTGAAATTATATTGTTCTTTCTTAAAACTAATAAATAGTTTATTCAAGTGATCCGGAGTATTTCTTTATAAAACCTACAAATAATATTTGAAAGGTTTGAGAAACATGCCAGGGCACCCTTGTGAAACGACATGAAGCAGACCAGAGTAAAATGATCACCTTTCCGCCTTATGCTGATTGGGTTTCTTCGGGGTGTTTCTCAAGTCTCCAGCCCACATGGGGTAGAGGGCGTGTCAACACATATACTCGAGGCTACGTTTGTATGGAAATTGCTTTACTCTTTTTTAAGACAAATCGAACATTTTTTATGATTTTACTGAATATTTGGACTTTATCGGAATCTAAGATAAATAAATACAACTAGTCAACGTTTCAATTCGCACGGAAAAATAATTTTTTTAAAAATAATAATTTTTTTAATGAACCCGATGGATTGTAAAACCTGTAACATTTTTCGAGATAGGGGACTAACGTTAAATAGTACACAGTCAACACGCGACCAACGGAGACCAACACAAATTATATTTAGAACTAGTGATTTATCGCGAAAAGATATGAGTAGACTTCAACACTATAAGCGCCCAATAGCAGTTTGTCTATTGCCATTGGTCGCTGTCTGCTTGAGAAGGCACTTTCATATTTGATCGGGCCACTCAGAATTCGGCAACATCGGCACGGCTCCTACGTGATTCGCGTGCAGGCAGTTAACACGTGTCAAAAAATAGTTCAGCCAATCAAGATAGGAATAGCCTGTTCACGGTAACATGAGCACTTTTGAGGCACTAGTTACTTTTTCCTTTCAGCCATTTTTTAAATCCATTAACCACCTTTTTAAATAAATATTTTCCATGTAAGTAATAAACACAGTGTGTGTAAAACACCGCACTCAGAATTTAACGCCTAATCCTAAAATAAAATATAGTCATTGATAAGAGACCTGAAAAATTCGCGTTTTCATTTCCGGACAAGCTAGAATTCTAAACCTCGTACGTTTGTATTGCTAATGCTATTGGCCCACCCGTTAGTTTACACCTCCTGGACAACTCTGAGCCAATAATAAATGTACAGCAAAATGCAGATCGAATCACCGTATTCCGCTAATACAACAAGCAACCAATGAACAGTGACATCTGCGTGATTTTGCATACGAAAATAAAGTATAGCCTACAGATCAATGAACTCGCGAATTTTTCAGGTTTCTAGTCATTGACTATTATTCCAAATGAGAGGGCTTTCAAAAATGCTCACTTTACCGTGAACAATGTATAAACGACCCCACAATGTTTTCAAATATAACTTGCCTTGAAATCTTTTCGCGAAATTTCGCTACCCCTACTGATATTGCTGAGGGGGGGGGGG
>NQII01001516.1:108506-127998 GCA_002778355.1 Clitarchus hookeri | reverse complement strand
ACGTCACCTCGCGCGTCGAGCGAGGCGCACACAATGGCCGGGTCAGCGCCGGCGGTCCCTTTGACAGCGGGCCATCCCCGCTACCTAATTGGCTGCGCCGCGGGGCGCCCTGCCTCTGATTGGCCGCGCCGTCAATCCCCCTCCCCTCAACAACATACTTCAACTGAGCTTGTTAAGAGCGTGCAGCCACATGCCAGGCAACTCCCGTGTTGCAGCCGATCGCAATTCGGAAAACTTCACAGCCACCAGTTTCGCACGTGCATTGTTATTAAACTTATTAAAAAAAATCTATTGTCACAGACACCACACACAACAATTAAACAATTCATTCGCACTTTAAACTGAGGCAAATGGCTACTCATGTATATTTTTATTTTCATTCATGATAAAGTGTTAGCGCTTTCAGACCCTCCTTAACCCGTTCTATCACATATTAATTTCTGACTTCAAGTGTTGCAATCGCGTAATTTCTTGTCTTGCGCTGTACTTGCGACCAGTGCACAACGTGCTGCGTGGTCCATGACATTAGCATTAACCAATCACGTCACACAGGCGTTAAAATGTTCACAAATAATATTAGCCACAAGGGAGAATCTCACAGTTCTAGGCACCGATGCCTTGGTTCGTACAGTCTCGTTCATAAGTATCATCCACGTGCAACGTGTTCACAATCGTAAACATGGTGACTGGACGGGCTGATTTACGATTTCAGGTGTTGCAAACGAAAAAAGGTATTATGATGCGTGCTGTACCTAAGTCGACACAGCACTTGCCCCGTTGTCACAGCCAATGAGCTGTAGGCTACATGTTCGGCTACAGTCATATGAACCAGTTATAACCTAGACTAGTAAGACGGTTTGCGAATCATTTACTCACAGGTATAAGATCGTTGGTGATGTAACTTCGCAGAGTGGAGTACAGACCAAAAATTACCTACACGTGCGTAATTTACACAACTGTGTACAATGGGTGGGAATGGGTTAATGAACAGTTATAATATTTATCATTGTTGGAATATTAATTGATCAATTTATAAAAACTGCAATGCGAAGGCAATTTTTTTGACCATTTAGGCATGGCTTTATAGCTAGGCATTGTGCACAAATGCCAGTTCAGTCGTAATAAGACCAGCTATTCGTTATCAACAACAAATCACGTGGCTTTGTCGCCCGTAGTCTTCGCGGAAAGTGGCGCATCTTCATCTGAGAGCGAGCGCACTGCCCCACTTTCCTAGCACATGAAATGCACGCAAAGGAACTGAGGGTGGTCCGCTATGGTGCACGTTCTTAGGGCTTCGACCATTGCATCATTTGTTGTGAAACCAACATCTGTGTCGGGGCACAAAGTACGTCTTACATGACTTCTACCAGAGAACTGACAAATTCGCGTCTTTGTCTCGTGACACGCTAGATTCCACTGGCCAGTCCACATCCGAGCACAGCCCGTGAATTGATTGGCATTGGCAGCTTCGAAAAATCCGACCGACCACTACTTCAAAAAAAGGGGGGGCGTGGTGGCTGGGTGGTTAGACTGCTTGCCTACCACCAAGTCGAATCGGGTTCAATCCCCGACCGGGTAACTCCTGGATTCTCACATGTGGGAATCGTGCCGGACGATGCCGCTGGTCGGAGGCGTTTATTAGGGATCTCCATTTTCCCCCGCCCTTGCATTCCGGTGCTGCTCCATTCTCACCTCATTTCAACCTCATCGTCTCTCAAGACCTCGATGTTACGAGCCGCCCAAATCCTCAACTCAACTTTACTTTAAGGAGCGGCAGGTAACATGAGAACGCAGTGCGCAATTATTCCAACTAACTGACAGGAAAACAATAACACCTTAAATCACTTCAGCACTGCGAAGGTATATTAGTTCCTAAAGATCAAATCCTCTATGAAATAATAGTAAATACACGTAGTGTTAATAGTGAAAGAGACGACAGTAGTGTAAGTTGTTTGAAAGATTCTTGCAATGGGGGTTCGTTTCACCTGATAGTATTGCACTCTCGTCGACAGACGGTCAGTGAATTGCTTTGGAAATATGAAGAGTAGAGATGATGGTTTGTGGCGGGATAAGTCATCTGTTTGCTAGGCTTCAACGTACTGTACACACGTCCGACAGTTTTCTTTCCTCATTGGCCGTCAAGCATGTATGAAGACACTATCCTATTCCACTGGGCCAACGAGTATTCTGATACTGTAAGGCAGAACGCTCGTGATTGGTCTGCAAACAACTTAGCTGAGCCAAAACCTTGTTCATCCAATCATAAACGAATAAACTAGTTAGAGTGTAATAGAAGATATGTTGGCTGGAAAAGTTTTTCGCTATTTCCCATCATTTCTAATGAAGAGGTGTGAGGTAAAAGTTCTCGCCACAGATAAAGTGTTCTGTTATTATTTGCTCAAAGTGGTTCAGGATATAATTAGCTCGGTAACCCCTCCCCTCCCCCCACTTCTCGCGCTCAGCCTGCAGCTTAGTTCACGATTAAGAGTATAACAGTAACCGCAGAACATAGGCCGTAAGCACAAGAATTTACCACCATGTTTTCGAGCCTATTGATTCCTAAACTGCGCGTAGCAGGTTGTGTGCACGAGAATTCCTGACATAGTACACAAAGGAAATAGTTTTATATAATTTATAATGCATGTGCACGGGGTAGCAGCCAATCACAGCAGAGTAGAACATTTTG
The DNA here is from genome assembly GCA_002778355.1 of Clitarchus hookeri. Taxonomy (NCBI): domain Eukaryota; kingdom Metazoa; phylum Arthropoda; class Insecta; order Phasmatodea; family Phasmatidae; genus Clitarchus; species Clitarchus hookeri. The sequence goes on along the minus strand of NQII01001516.1, from coordinate 125,312 downwards.
CACAAAGTTTTTTTAAAATTAAAATGGAGGAGCACAGTTATACTGCAGAAACCATCGAAATATCGCCAGCTATAAATGCAAAGGAAATAACAGGCGCCAGTGTACTTCCGGAAATTTTTAAAGGTTATCCAGCTCTTCACAATCGCGAGAGGAGAGATTTTTTTTTAAAGAATACCAAGAATGCCAACTCTTATAAATTACTGTTCATTTTAAAAACATCATCAAACAAATTCTGTTAGTAAAATCCATTTTGTACACATAAAGAAAACCGAAACAATAAAACATTTTTTACGAACACTGCCAACTGACGTCAGACACGTAGCAAAATTTCATTGGATAGAAACAATACGTAAGTATTCAATTGTGAATCAACTTCTCACGATGTTTGTGGTCAATGGCCTACTGTTATGTCCTATACTCTGTGCCTAGGTTATTCGATTGCTAAGGGGCTTTCCTAGTTGACATATTGGTATCAATGTAAGCAGTTGTGGTTATTATAATTTTTAAAAAATAATACAATATTTCATTGTAAATCTTTTTTTCAGGACAGAAATGAAAGTCGATATTTTGTTCCCAATTCATGGATTTGGTTACTGAAACATAAATGTGCTATTTGAAAAGTGCCAAAGCCAGCAAACATTGCTGTACGTAGCTCTTATGAATTCTTTTGTAAATCAGTTTTTTTAACTGTAGAGAGAACTGCGTAACTTTTGTGGACAGATTGCTGCGTTGAAACCCTACAGTCACCGCTTAAGGCTCCCGTCTACCAGACACTGCTTACCGCGCCTCAGACCGAGAAGCGCGGGAGCGATAAGGGCGACACTGCCAAAGCGCATCAAGCACGACATCGCCGCTAAGCGCAAGGCTCTGAACTGGCGTGCATTGTTCTCGTAATGCTGCGAGTACCTATGGCACTTTCAGCGGTGATCCTGTTATTTTATTGGTGGAAAGTCTGTGGGAAGGTTCAATGCAGGGCCCTTGAGTACTTTTGTATGCGTATGATGCGTATATTTCGCGATTCGTAAGAAAACGTCTGTTACTTCAAATAATTTCTCTAATTAGCACGACGGATTGTAAAGCGTGTTACAGGAGTCGTGACGCATTGATTGACACGCAGATAGCACGCGACTTCATTGGTCGACAGTCAACCAATAATAAGCGTGTGCGATGTAGCCAGGACCAATAGGACGAAGGCGAGGGGAAGTACAGAGACCAGCACAGCTGATGTTACGCCAGTGGAGAATATTGGAAGTTGTGATTACGTATTCTGGCAGCGAGGCGCCTCAACCCAGCATGACGCACTCCAGGAGTCATCACGTCACTCTTGCTTGCGACGTTGTTCAAGGCCGCAGCCACATAGTCCATTCACGGTTACTTCGCACTTTTCTGAAGCCCCGCCAAAGTTCTACTTACAGGATATTCCTACGCCTCGTGTAAACAAAGCTTAATTTATTCTAGACAGTTACACCAAAGCGTAGGGCAGTGACTTTTCGCGAGAGGATTTCGAGACAAGATAGAGTCCAAAGCACTGTAGGGTCGTCCAGCTTCTTTGATTGGCTAAAAAATGTTCTGGCCCGTGTTAACCGTTTGCGCACGAATCACGATGGTTCAGTGTCGGAGTTACTTTAGTCCTGAGTGGCTTGGTCGAAGACGGACACGGCGCCAGCAGCCAATGGAGGTATAACAACAGCTGAGGTGTGTATGTAGTATTGAAGTCTACTGTGTGCTCCGATTTTTACGCGGAAAGACACTGGCCCTACAGAGGGACAACGCACCATATTTGAGCGCACTCATTTTAATAATATTTTGCGAGAGAACTATTTCTAACTGGGTATTACCAACACACGTATCTTCTCCCTGGTTTTATTCATATATATATTACAAGTGAAATATTACAATTTATCTTTAATATATACGTAAAAGTTTAATTTAACCGAAAAATATGTTGACACAAGTATAAAACGCTTGTGATACACGACACGCTTGCAATTAAACAAACAGGTCACACGCAGGATGATTTTTTTAAAGGTCTGATTAAAAAACAGCGAAGAAGCCGCAAACAGATTAGTCATCAGTAGAGACCTGAAAAATTCGCGAGTTCAATGACCTGCTGGCTATACTCTGTTTTCGTATGCAAAATCATGCAGATATCACTGTTCATTGGTTCCTTGTCGTATTAGCGGAAGACTGTGATTCGGTCTGCATTTTACTGTGTATTTATTATAGGCTCAGAGTTGTCAGGGAGGTGTAATTTAACGGGTAGACCAATAGCATTAGCAATACAAATGTATGGGAGTTTTGAGTTCTAGCTTGTCCCGAAATAAAAACGCGAATTTGTCAGGTTTCTAGTTATCAGAGGCGGACNTATGGGAGTTTTGAGTTCTAGCTTGTCCCGAAATAAAAACGCGAATTTGTCAGGTTTCTAGTTATCAGAGGCGGACTGTCAGAAACGGGAAAGGAAGAGTTCACGTCCTGTAACAGGAAACAGTCCGTGTTTTCGCTTAGAGTTATTTCCGGAAAGCGCGGGAAAACCGAGAGGAGGGCGTGATCAGTGTGCTATCAGCGCTCAACCTCCGTTCCACATACTCAACTTTGACTCACGTTTGCACGTTTCATGTGAAACAGACAGAGCGGATACANTATGGGAGTTTTGAGTTCTAGCTTGTCCCGAAATAAAAACGCGAATTTGTCAGGTTTCTAGTTATCAGAGGCGGACAGTCAGAAACGGGAAAGGAAGAGTTCACGTCCTGTAACAGGAAACAGTCCGTGTTTTCGCTTAGAGTTATTTCCGGAAAGCGCGGGAAAACCGAGAGGAGGGCGTGATCAGTGTGCTATCAGTGCTCAACCTCCGTTCCACATACTCAACTTTGACTCACGTTTGCACGTTTCATGTGAAACAGACAGAGCGGATACAACCTACGGTTAGGGGTAGTGAAATTTTGCGAAAAGATTCAAAGAAAAGTTGTATTTCGAAATAATGTAGGGTCGTTTACCTATCTTGATTGGCTGAATTACCTTTCGACACGAGTGTTAACTGTCTGCACGCGAATCACGTAGGACCGTGCTGATGTTGCCGAATTCTGAGTGGCTCGGTCAAATCTAAAAACGCTATCTCAAGCAGACAGCAACAAATGGCAGTAGACAAACTGCTGTTGGGTGCTTATAGTGTTAAAGTCTACCGTGTACTCATTTTTTTTTCTCGCGAAAAATCACTAGCTCTACCTATGGTTGTTCACGTGTAATAAGTAGAGACCTGAAAAATTCGCGAGTTCAATGACCTGCAGGCTGAAATCTACAGTCTTATGTACAAATATGCCGATGTCAACTGCACATTGGATGCCTGCTGTCACAGTGGAAGGTGACGATTNTTCGCGAAAAATCACTAGCTCTACCTATGGTTGTTCACGTGTAATAAGTAGAGACCTGACAACATTCGCGAGTTCAATGACCTGCAGGCTGAACTCTACAGTCTTATGTACAAATATGCCGATGTCAACTGCACATTGGATGCCTGCTGTCACAGTGGAAGGTGACGATTGGGCCAGCGTTCTCCAGGAGGTGTCAAACATCGTGTGGTCCAATGGTTGAAGTTTTATAAACACGCGTGTTTTGAATTCTAGCTTATCCCAAAATGAATCAGCGAATTTTTCAGGTCTCTAGTAATAAGATTTATCAGCATCGCCATTTTGCTACATGGTTGCGGGCTCTTTATGACCACGCTGTTTCGTTCGTTATTTTTAATATTAAGATCTCAAAATGGATTATGGACAAAAAACTAGACGGTGTTATTTTTCTACTCTAATTTATTACCTTAGGCTTGTAAAAATACTTTAAACTTCAGCGCTACCCTTCGGTTCATTTTCAAACTACAATTATTTAATACAACTGTTGAATAATGTTAACGGTCATGTTTACGTATTTCATTATACATATATGCATTGGTTTATTCTATACATCGGGACTGGAAAGCCTCGCGAATTAATTTTAGGACAAGTTAGACTTCGAACGCGTGTTCATTTGTGTACTGTTTGCAATTGGACCAGAGTTTATAAGACACGCCCAGGTGAGCTGTGCGCCAATAACAGACCTGCAAGAAAACAAATACCGAATCTCGTGCCACCTGGTCTGAGGTAGAACTGGCTACACGCCGAGGCAGCAGCCAATGAGCATCAGAAAGCTGAGGCTGGAAAATACATAGGACCGTGAAGTCTAGCACACACGTCGCGTCGTTCAGAACGCAAAGTTTCCTGTCCCTATCTGCACAACTACATCAAAACACGTCGATTATCGAAGAAATTAGCGGTGTAAGCTATGTGGACCAACTGAGTTTCTGGGAAATATCGGCGAAGTGTGTCTTTCCGCGAGCAGAAACATCGGCGTGAACTCAACTGTTCGGCGTGACTCACGCGTTAAACGAGGAAGGTTCCTGATTGGCTGTTCTAGTTTTCCGCTCAGTCTGTTCGGTAGTGATCAGCGTGCATGTGAGTCAGGCACGATGTCGATAATCGCGCTGATGTCGATAATCGCGCCGATGTCGATAATCGCGCCGCGCACCAAGCAGTGCTGCCGCGACATTAGTTGTGAGTCATTCCGTGGGCGTAGATCCATCACCGGCCAGAACTCGCGGCTACCGACCTTGACAAATAAGGACACTTATTACCCCCCCACAGTTACTGGGAAAACGCCGGAAAAAACTCGGCATTCTGAAAATTAAGTAGGATAAGGGAGGCGAATGGTGAGTGTATCCGCCAAATGAGTCGTTTTATCACTTACAGTCACAGTGTTCGACATACGGAACTTTACACAGGAAGTGGTTTTGATGATGTGCACCGTCCACGACAGAATGCAACGTACGACAAGGCAAGTCACTCGCGTGTGACAAATGAAACTCCTTGTTGACATATTCCATAGTCTCGTTGAGGCCGCGGTGGTGTAGTGGACAGAGTACTCGCCTCCCGCATAGGCGAGCCGGGTTCGATTCTCGAAGAGGTCGCTCCCGGATGTTCGCACGTGGGAATCGTGCCGGTCGATACCGCTGGTCAGCGGGTTTTCCTCGGGGATCTTCCGTTTCCCCCGCCCTTGCATTCCGGTGCTGCCCCATACTCTCCTCACTTCACCCTCATCAGCTTCAAGACCTCGATGTCAAGAGCCGCCCAAATCTCTCAACTTCAGTTTTCAAGAGTGTTTTTCTCCCTTAATAATTACGTTAGGTCATAGGCCGTTTACGGTTTTCCCCCTCATTTTCCGTATCGGATCATCTCAGAAAGTTTGAACAGGAGTTCAGGATAAGTCTCTGCATATAATTTCCCACCTCGCAGTGGGCCCATTAACTAGTTCAGTCCGGCATTAATCCACGGTCTCAAGTTTTGTAATCGTTAATTTTTTTTTGGTGTGCGCTGTACCGTGTGTCGAGCGTGCTTTTCGCAACCAATCAGAGAACAGCATTCGGCGTGTTCGTTGCCGTCATCAAAAACAACAGCTGCAAAACCTTCAACAAGTTAGATTACCCGGAAGGTAGACTCTCCAAACACCAGCCACTGATTCCTCGTTATGTACAGCGCCGNCCTTCAACAAGTTAGATTACCCGGAAGGTAGACTCTCCAAACACCAGCCACTGATTCCTCGTTATGTACAGCGCCGACCACAAATATCCACCACGTGCAACATGTCCTCCGTCACGGACACAGTGACTGGACGTGTCAACAATTGAATGCCAAGATAAACTGCACCCACTTAAATTCTCCAGCTTGTATAGGACTAGTGAATATACGAATTGTTCCCCGAATTTTCCTGTCGGGGAGAGGGGTAGTAGGGGCCACTTAACGTAAAATAGACAACGAAGCCGACACACGCTCATCCAATAAGTAGAGACCTGGGAAATTCGCGAGTTCAATTACCTGTATACTATACTCTATTTTCGTATGCAAAATCATGCATATATANCCAGCAGCCAATGGAGGTATAACAACAGCTGAGGTGTGTATGTAGTATTGAAGTCTACTGTGTGCTCCGATTTTTATGCGAAAAGCCACTGGTCCTACTCATGGCTGATGAGTAAGAAATAGTTCTCATACAAAATATTATTACAACTGAGTNCGCGAAAAGCCACTGGTCCTACTCATGGCTGATGAGTAAGAAATAGTTCTCATACAAAATATTATTACAACTGAGTGCGCACGAATGCGGTGTGTTGTCCTTTGGTTTGCACGAGGCGGAGGAATATCCTGGAAGTAGATCTTTAGCAGGGCTTCAGAAAAGTGTGAAGTGACGGTGGATGGATTATACAGGGCGTGAGTGTAGAACAGCTGTCCAATCATAAATACTTAACTCTTTCGTTCTCAGTGTAGACAACTGGCTACATGTTGCACAGTAAGATTACATTTGACTGGTGCTGTACACTGCCAAGCTCAGTGCCCAATGATCTTATACAGATGTAGCTGATTCGTAAACCGTGCCACCGCTCTACGTTATGAGTAGTTCATATCTCCGACCACTAAACACAACGTCTGCAGCTCTTTGTTTATATTACCGATACGTAGGGCCAGTGACTTTTCGCGTAAAAACCGGAGCACACAGTAGACTTCAATACTATATACACACCTCAGCTGTTGTTATAACTCCATTGGCTGCTGGCGCCGTGTCCGTCTTTGACCAAGCCGCTCAGGACTAAGTAACTCCGACACTGAACCTTCGTAATTCGTGCGCAAACGGTTAACACGGGCCAGAACATTTTTTAGCCAACCAATGAAGCTGGACGACCCTACAGTGCTTTGGACTGTATCTTGTCTCGAAATCTTTTCGCGAAAAGTCACNGAAGCTGGACGACCCTACAGTGCTTTGGACTGTATCTTGTCTCGAAATCTTTTCGCGAAAAGTCACTGCCCCTAACGATACGTATTCTTTCCTTACTTAAGTACAGAACGTATCAAAACATCCATTATTTGCAGCACCAGAAATCTTAAATTAATGTGGGCATAAAAGGGTTAAGCTAGGTTTACAATAAAAAAAATATATATTGCGTTACGAATTATGCAGTAAGGGCTGATCTGGCATGTTGAAACACGTCTTCTGAATTTGCGGTTTCTAATTAATGTTTCAAATCTTAATTCCAGCCAATGGAAACGGGTGACAAGCCGGCCATGTTTACTTTTGTTCCTAACCTAACCTCGTATAATATAACCATAAACCATATTTAAGCAGATCATACTTCGAAGCCGACATTTTCTATCACAGAAGGTTATTTCGGTGAACAAATATAATCGTAAATATGTGCAAACACGCGTCTTTTTAATATTTTTTTGTTTTACATTACTTTAAATAACAGTTTCTTGCCAACAACACAGACTGTTCTCTTCTGATTGTTCGTCGCCTCACAAGTTTCACTTAAGATATAAAATTAATTTAACTATTTTTTTTTTTAACGCTTAAGGAAATCCCAACAACGCACATGACCTGCTAAGTACCANTATAAAATTAATTTAACTATTTTTTTTTTTAACGCTTAAGGAAATCCCAACAACGCACATGACCTGCTAAGTACCATTGGGAACTTCATACATAAGATAACACACTGTCAGTTCTTCTGCACACGAAAAAAAACGCTTAATTTAACGCTTAATGTTTCTATTGTAAACCCAGTTAAGTGCTTGGCCTCAACATAGGTGTGCTCCCGGGGTCTGCCTGGGCACATCCTAATGACAAGAATATTGTTCCTGTTTTAGTTTGAAACTTATTTGTGAGTGAGTGAAGAGATTTGGGGGGCTCTTAACAGCCAGGCCTTGAGAGCTGATGAGGGTGAAGCGAGGTGAGTATCGAGCGGCGCCAGAATGAAAGAGCGGGGGAAACGGGAGATCCCCCGAGAAAACCCGCCGACCAGTGGCATCGTCCGAAATTTCTTTATGAAACATGGCTTAGGTGTTAGAACAATCGTTCCAAGTGGATTAACTACCTGCGAATTTGTAATATGTATACTGAATTTTGGAGTTTGTGCTTTTCCAATTTAAATAGGGTTTATTAACGTTAGTCCGTGCATGGACGTTTCTTAGAATATTTTCCTACATTGATTTTTTTAATAAGACAAAATAAATTAAGTAATAGTATTTCACAGTCATTAAAGTTATTGTATTAATAATTTAATTTCACTTTACAAATTAAAAAAAAATTTACATTTGAGTTTTTTTTTTATATTTTAGGACATTTATATGAAATGTGGTCTTCTTATAATACTACGTTAGCATAACTTCTCTTTAAATATCATTACTTTAAACTTTAAATTAAAAAAAAACTGAAAAAGAAAGTCTGGACTCCCACTTTTCTAGGTGGTCATCAGCCATTCTCTTTGTGTACACCCTGTGGGCGGCAACTTCATCGTGGAATGAATACGCGAAACACTCGGGGCTAACTGACCTTGACCTGTGTACCACAGCTCTGTTCTCTGGGGGCCGCGGTGGCTCAGCTGTTAAACCGCTCACCTCCCACCAAGGCGAACCGGGCTCAATCTTCAGCCGGTTCACTCCCGGATTTTTAAAAATTGGAATCGTGCCGGACGATGCCACTGGCAGGCGGGTTTTCTCGGGGATATCCCGTTTCCCCCCGCCTTTACATTCCGACGCTGTTCCATTCTCAACTCGTTTCGCCCTCGTCGGCTGTCAAGACCTCGTTGTTAAGAGCCGCCCAAATCTCTCTACTCAACTCAACTATGTTTTATGACCTTGACATTTTTGTTTGTTTCCCACGTCCTTCAAAGTAGCCGCTCCTGGCTTGGAGATATGTTATTGTGTACTGGAAATCTGCACGTGAACGTTATCAGTTTCTTCCTCGCGATGTTTGTCGGTGCAGAAAAGGCGCGTTAAAAATAGAGCTCGGAGAAGTGAGTGAGTAGTGGATGACACGAGCCGGCGTGGCTGACGTCACCGCTGGCAGACCGGAACAGCCACGCAAACATGTCGATAAGGAAATTCTTTCCCAAGGACACGCACTAAACTGGAAAACAAAACACGAGTCTGTTTAAAGCTGGAATCCCAACAGCCCGACAAACACGACGCGACAGCCCGATGAGACATTAGAGCTCGACGGAATTTCATTTTATGTTTTATTCAGTGTTCACAATACCCCGACGAAATCTGCCCGACGAGTGTGGTATTTAGCTGTTGGAAAATACTAAAACGGCAAGTCATCTTTATAACATCCAATATTTACGTTTTAAAACTCGCGATAAAATGAATGATTACCGGTATTTTGCTTTCTGGCAATCTTTAACTCCATACGACAGAAAAAAAAAGTATTTAAAAACAAACCGGAACGTTATTTTGACGATAAGTTATTATTGACTACAGTAGGGAAATAAGCACGAAATTTTGTTTTCTAATGTTGCATTTTCATTAATTGCGCACCGCGGCTAACCCGACACGGAGAAAAGTAGAAATAGAACCTGCTTTTGTCGGACTGACGTCGCAGTGACCTTGCTTTTCATTGGCTGCTACTCAGACTTTGTCGTGCCGGGTTCGTCGGAGTACTGCGACTCCAGCATAAGACGGCAAACCTAGTATTCCCACAGTATACACCAGGTTTATTCAAGTAAGTAATTGCAATGCTACGAGCCACACTCATTCATCAAATAGTCGTGGTTCACGTAATATACAGGATGATTCGAAAATCATGGGACAAACATTGAGGGGTGGTAGAGTTCACTAAAACAAACAATTATTGTATAGGAATATATGGGCGGGAGTGACGCGTTGAGGCACAAACACACAAATAACACATGAAATGCAACACATTGTTTATTTACAACGTCGCCGCTAAATGCCTTTTTACAGCAATGTTTATAATAATTGCTCAAAATTGCTACCACCGACAGTAATGCAAGCTTGGTAGCGTCGGTGGAGTGATTGGCGAACAGATTCAAATACGCCGGGTATTTCACGCATGCCACCATTGTCAGCCAATCACGCCATATGTAGAGGTCGCCAAGCATGCGTGACTGTTGGTGGATGCATTTCCAGCAACTGTTTTAACATTTTCTGTACGGAATCACTCGTTAAGTATGCTGCTAACGAACATTTTATGTTTCCGTTAATGTGACATTTTCCAAGGTTAATTTCAAAAGTGCTCATTTAACCGTGAACCCGCTATCAACATTCCGACTTGCATTCAGGAGCGCCTGGGTTCGGTTCCCTGTCTGGCCATCCTGAAATCATTCCAGGCAAGTGCTGTGGTGCCTCCTTACTATAGTCCATGGCCAATTCCTTCTTCGCTCCTGCATGTCTGAGCAGCTTGCTCCGTCTATAATGACCTCGCTGTCGAGGACACGTNTGGCCAATTCCTTCTTCGCTCCTGCATGTCTGAGCAGCTTGCTCCGTCTATAATGACCTCGCTGTCGAGGACACGTTATGTCTGAGCAGCTTGCTCCGTCTATAATGACCTCGCTGTCGAGGACACGTCAACACTTCGAGCACGGCACCATGNTATGTCTGAGCAGCTTGCTCCGTCTATAATGACCTCGCTGTCGAGGACACGTCAACACTTCGAGCACGGCACCATGGAACAGGCGCGTATACGAAAGCGACATCGCGTGGCGGCTCCATTGATGTAAGCGAAATAGTTCGCTGATTGGCCGCACGGAGCTATGGGAACGGGAGGTGAGAGTCTGGTTGGTCATCGCAAGTTACTGAACATTCCCTGTTGGCCGGGGTGCTGTCTGGCGACTTAAGTCTCCTAGAGCCGGTTGGTGAGCGACGTTTCGTAATATCACTGCCCGGTGACGTCATTTTGCTGGCGTGTTTGGTTGGAGATCGCAGTTGGCACCGCCATTTCACATCTGTATTATTAATTACTCTGTGACGGTACAGTTTCACTATTGTTAAGGCCCCTGCCTACCGGCTGACCGCTGCGAAATTTAAATAGGAAATCCCATGTTAAAGAAATTTCGCCTCAGTGCGTTAGTTTTAAAGATAGGCGCTTCAAACCAAATTGCTTTCTTCACGAATTTTTTTTTTGGAGAAGTTGCCTACAACGGAGATGCTTCCATAACATGCATAGTCTGTTTGCAAGGATTTTTTAAAATATACGTTTTACAAAAAAAGTACAAACTATCAGTTGTAATGTGTGACCATGAACTCACTTCATATGCAAGGCGATCTATGCCTGTAGCGGTGTCGGAGTTTCAAGCTATTGCTGTCTTTAATATTTTTTCTGTTGTTAATGTTTTGTTTGAGAATAGCATTCTCCGAGCTGAAGTTCTTTGTCGGTCAACTATGTTACTTCCATTGTGGTTCTCGGCATTCTGAAATAATTAAATTATAAACATATCTTCAATTTACGCTAGTTGAGCTTCTGATACCTGGAAACGCGAGGTTACGTATTCATTCAACTTAACTGTAAGTCGGAACATTTTAATTTATGGATCCCGCACCGCTCGTTGTATTTTACAACCAGAGGTCCTGGGATGTACTTAATATGGAGACTGAGCTAGCAATGGCAAGAACCTAGGCTAAACAATGTTATTCTTACTGAAAAGTTAAATTTAATAGGTCTATGAATATATTTGGATTTCGTTACATCTATTGCATAAATCAGAAGTTTCACAGTACCCACGAATATAAAGGAAAGAAAGATTGAGAAACATAAATATATTTCACTATCTATGTTAAAAATATACTCTCGTATTTATTTTCTAAAAAAAAAAAAAAATACGTGAAGAATTCATTTTGTTTGAAACACCTATCTTTAAAACTAACGCACTGAGGCCAAATTTCTTTAACATGGGATTTCCTATTTAAATTTCGCACTTTCCAGGCGGTAGGCAGTGCCCTTAGAGCGGCCTGAAGTTACATGCTATTCATGGTAAAGTCAGCACTTTTGAAGCCCTCTCATTTTGAATAATAGTCAATAATATATTTTATTGTAGCTTTAGACGTTAATTTTCAAGTACGGTAAAGTACAAACATTGTGTTTATTACTTGAACGGCAATATTTATTTTTAAAAAGCGGTGGCAGGATTAAAAAGGCTGAGAGGAAAAAAAGTAACTAGGGCCTCAAAATTTCTCACTTTACCGTGAACGGCCTATAGTCGACTACGCCCACGACTGCAGGGACGCGTGTGCTCTCACTTACCGCAGTGTGATTGTTAAACAACGCACCGTGCCTTTGTTATTGACCGGCTAACAGCAAATGCAATGCCAAGTTGGTCTGCACCAGTGATGTATAACTTCGGGCGTAAGATGATGTACAGTCCAGCGTGTCGATTTAGCAGTTATAGAAAAGTTTACCTTTTATCTGTAAAATTTAATCTTTAATGCTATATTAGTAGAGACCAGATAAATTTGCGAGTTCAATGACCCGAAGGCTAGACTCTNTAAAATTTAATCTTTAATGCTATATTAGTAGAGACCAGATAAATTTGCGAGTTCAATGACCCGAAGGCTAGACTCTACAGTCTTATGTACGAATACGCTGACATCAACCGCCATTGGTTGTCTGCTGTCACAGTAGAAGGCGTAGGTTGGGCCAGCCTTCTCCAGGAGGTGTCAAACACCGTCTAGGCCAGGGCTTCCCAAACTGTGGTCCGCGGACCCCCTAGGGCAGTGGTTCCCAACCTGGGGGCGATCGCCCCCCGGTGGGCGATTTGGGTTCTAAGGGGGGCGATATATNTAAAATTTAATCTTTAATGCTATATTAGTAGAGACCAGATAAATTTGCGAGTTCAATGACCCGAAGGCTAGACTCTCCAGTTTTATGTACAAATACGCTGACATCAACCGCACATTGGTTGTCTGCTGTCACAGTAGAAGGCGTAGGTTGGGCCAGCCTTCTCCAGGAGGTGTCAAACACCGTCTAGGCCAGGGCTTCCCAAACTGTGGTCCGCGGACCCCCTAGGGGGTCCACGGCGAACTTCGAGAAAAATTAATGCATTATTACAAAAATAAACGTAGAGTGAATAGATAAATTAAAAAAACTCAAATTCCAACCGCTCGTTGAAAAAGTGAAACGGGTTCTTCTTCCTTTTGCCACAACTTACTTATGCGAATCTGTATTTTCTATCTACGCAGCCACCAAAACTAAATACCGAAGCTGTCTAGATGCTGAACCTGNGTCTTCCACTAAGGGGCGACACCTCATAAAAGGTTGGGAACCACTGCCCTAGGGGGTCCACGGCGAACTTCGAGAAAAATTAATACATTATTACAAAAATAAACGTAGAGTGAATAGATAAATTAAAAAAACTCAAATTCCAACCGCTCGTTGAAAAAGCGAAACGGGTTCTTCTTCCTTTTGCCACAACTTACTTATGCGAATCTGGATTTTCTATCTACGCAGCCACCAAAACTAAATACCGAAGCTGTCTAGATGCCGAACCTGACATCCGACTCCGACTATCAACAATTAAACCAAATATTTCAAAATTGTGCCAATTAGAACAGCCTCATTCTTCCCATTAATCACGCTGAATCTATGTTCAAATCACTAGGTTGAATTTATATTGTTCGATTTCCTACAATAGTTGTACCTACCTATCTATTCCGTTCTGTTTAATTTGATTTTTGTGTTGTAAATAAANTTACTTATGCGAATCTGTATTTTCTATCTACGCCGCCACCAAAACTAAATACCGAAGCTGTCTAGATGCTGAACCTGGCATTCGACTCCGGCTATCAACAATTAAACCAAATATTTCAAAATTGTGCCAATTAGAACAGCCTCATTCTTCCCATTAATCACGCTAAATCTATGTTCAAATCACTAGGTTGAATTTATATTGTTCGATTTCCTACAATAGTTGTACCTACCTATCTATTCCGTTCTGTTTAATTTGATTTTTGTGTTGTAAATAAAGTTGAGTTTTTAAATCTAATTTTTTATAGCGATATTCCCCTCCAACACTAATAACAAGGCATGGCCTGGCTAATTTACCAAACTTTTATTTACCCAAAACTGCAAATTTAGTGTCATGTATCTAAATCTAAGTACTTGAGTGAGAGGGAGGGGTCCGCGGTAGATATTGTTCCGTGGAAGGGGTCCGCAAGCCAAAAAGTTTGGGATCGACTTAAGTTTTATAAACACACGTGTTTCGAATTCTAGCTTGTCCCGAAATGAATCCGCGAATTTTTCAGGTCTCTATATATCAGTCCTTAGTAAAATTCTGACGAGAATACAGAAACCACGTGGCTAAGTCCGGGCCAGTTTTGTATCTGATGGCCAGAGAAATAGTCACGCCAGTTTTGCCGGAGCCACCCTCGGTAATTCCCCTACAAGTGTTCAGCCCTACCTGCCTACCTGTAGGTCATTCACGGTTACTTCCAACTTTTCTCAAGCCTTGCCAAGTTCTACTTCCACGGTATTCCTTCGCCTCGTGGAAACCAAGTCTAGGAGATTGCACCAAAAGACCAACGCAGTGCATTCGTGCGCATCCAGTTTATATTAATATTCTGCACAAGAACTATATGTTACTAGGCGTTGCCAACACTCATATCTTCTCACTGTTTTTATTTACATCAACTTTAAATAAAATATTATAATTTATGCATAAAATATGAGTAAAAGTTTAATTTAACCGAATATAACTACTTTCATGTTAACATAAGTTTGGAATGCTTGTGATACACGACAAACTTAGTAAACAGTAATACAAGTCACAGACGGAGTGATTTTTCAAAGGTTTGATTCAAAAAATGTGTAGAGACCGCGGAGGGACTTGCAGCCTGTTGGAAGCAATGGCTTCGCTAGAGAATCACGACAAGTGTTGAAGACACTTCCCGAGCGGCGTCCTACATATAGGACACCGTGACTAATTAGAATTTGAAACGAATCACAGTTACTCAGCGTAAAACCAGAATTTGTTGCGTGAGTCACAGGGTCGTACAGCTCGAGCGGCGAGACATGAGCTGTGTTACGACCGCTCCCAACTCACTTCCGGCGAACCGCAGCCCCCTTCACAACTACACTGCAGTCTGAACCCTCTCCATAAACTCGTGCTCACAACTGCACTATAAAAATTGATTGTTCCGTAGAAGACATGTTTACAAGTACACTTCAGACTGAAAGCACTCCGTCGATGCCCCGTTCAAAATTGCACTACAGTTGGAAATCTCGCCGGCTGCTCCTCGTCTTCTTGCGTGGCGTGGCCAGCTCACCTGTCGCTTCCTATTTTTTCTATCTCCGATAGTTAACGGGTTAGTCACATCCCGAGCGGCCGCCTTCGTAGGCGTTCCCGCCTGCTTAGCGTCCGTGAATTAGCTGGTGACTATCATCTACGAAGAAACGCGGAGCCGTGAGTCAGCTGGCCCGCTCCTAGTTGGCAAAACTACGTATGCTATGTTTGAGAAGGTGGGCCGAGAATTGTCCGCTGCAGAAAGGAACATCGACCCGTTCTACCACATATCAATTTCCGAGTTCAAGAGTTGCAATCAGGTAATTGTTTATGTCGTGCGCTGTACTTCCGTTCAGCGTTTTCCTTGCAACCAGCAGACAACGAGCTGCGTGCTTGACGAGTGCCGGTAGTAAATATCACTCACGTGCAACATGCCTACGATGGTGAGCACGGCGAGTCAACAGGTTAACTCAACTTCTCTGCAAGAAATAGCGTTCGAAATATTTTCGTCGCTACTTTAGTATGCCACACCCGAATCTCGCGAAAAGAGCGCTGCGTAAGTTCAACTTCAATATTCTTCGGCCACGCTCGCAGTTTTTCTTTGCTTACTGGCCGGGCATCTTCGTGGGAAGACTTGACCGGACCAGTCAGGTTAGGCTGCTCCGGTATCAAATGTCTGCGATCCGCGGGCATGGGCGTGAGACGCGTAGCATGGACGTAAGACGCGTAGCATGGGCGTGAGACGCGTAGTATGGACGTAAGACGCGTAGCATGGGCGTGAGACGCGTAGCTAGCAAAACCATCCAGTTTTGGAACACTACCAGAGAGGAAATCTTTTCGCGTACACTGGGTGTCCACGAGGGCCGCAGTTAGGAGAGTGCGACAGGTGTGACCGCACAAGGCCTCGCACCAGAAAATTTTTTTTATTAAATAAAAATATTTAAATATTTAGCA
Organism: Clitarchus hookeri; assembly: GCA_002778355.1. Lineage (NCBI taxonomy): Eukaryota > Metazoa > Arthropoda > Insecta > Phasmatodea > Phasmatidae > Clitarchus > Clitarchus hookeri. The sequence goes on along the minus strand of NQII01001516.1, from coordinate 109,270 downwards.
TTCGTTTGGTAGTGATGTATATATTTCACGATAAAATTTAAATATCGAAACGTGTTTATTCATAAAATGTAAAATGTTTTATTTATAGAATGTTAGGCGTCAGGCTCAGGTGCTCGAGAGCAGAGAGTATCGTTCGTTGGAAAGGAGACTGTGTTGTGTGGAGGAGGGACTAACTAGTGTGGAGGAGGGACTAACTAGTGTGGAGGAGGGACTAACTAGTATGGAGGAGGGACTAACTAGTGTGGAAGGTGTTACGTTTATAATATTTTGTGACGGTATTGTTTAGGGACTATGGAAGGTTTATACTATTATGAGAGAAGAATTGAAGTTGATTATGAAGACAGAACAGATATTTAATACACTTTTTAGGATTTACAGTAATTATAAGGGAGGTCCTAATCAATTACAAGGTATGACTAACCTGAATGATACCATCGCCACAGGCTGAGTGGTGAGTCGGAAAGCGACGAGCGGCACGCCAAGCTGCATCTTGAGGGCTTCATCTCGGCGAGGGTCCACAGACAGACAGGCTGACAAAGTTCCCGGTGGAACCGGCGCTTTCCTCGCCAAACCTCCCCTCCTGGTGGCCGATACCTATTAAAAGGTCATACCAGGAGCGCTTCTTTCTACTGTACGTTAACTCCCGCAAACAAAAGCTAGATCGGCTCTTTTGTTTCGCAGGGCGCCACCGGGAACTTTGAATTTTGAGTCCGTCATACTGGTCCGAAAAGAATTTAAAAACACAAAAGCTAAATACTTACAAC
>NQII01001516.1:69274-80918 GCA_002778355.1 Clitarchus hookeri | reverse complement strand
CTGTCTTTGGTAGTGCCAGCTAGGTTATTGCCTCTGCGTTGTGTAATGCATCCTGCCACGTGTTGTGGTCAGGCCCTTGGCTGAGCGGCCTGCCTGATCACGCCTTCACTTATTCATCCAGGACACGGGCCGTGATCGCTGAAATTAGTTACGGAATCGCAAACCACGGAAACCCCCTCCACCGGCCAGTAAACGGGGGACAACGCAGCCGATATAGGGCAGTGCAGTCCGTGGGCGGTGTCTTTTGTCGTCGGGCCACTGGAACGAGAAGACCACTGAAGGTGGGTGTGTCCGGCCGTCGACTTGCGCCACCTTAATCAGCCTCCCGAATCATGAACAAATTTGGGGACTCTCAAATCAGGCTTTACTAAGAACGTGGCTGGTTAAATCTTTGTAAAATAATATCATTTAATATTTCAGTATATTTGTATAGCTACCCCCGTTCATATTCAATCATATTTATGTTGAAATTATATTGTACAACTTTAATGTTAAATAAACCTCTTTTATATAGTGTTCGTTACATAACTCTTAACAATAACTTGTTACGCCCCTACATCCCCGTTAAGGATAAATATAAACAAAATATAAAAATCATGACAATCCGTAGCCCAGACACAACGTGGCTACTCTCTCAAGGACGACAGCTCGTGCCAACTGTCCACTGTTGTTTCCCTTCGCTGCTCCATAGACACCTGTCTGGAGCTCCGTGAAGCTATGAGCCGTTCACGGTCAAGTGAACACTTTTAAGAACCTATTTACTTTTTTCTTTCAGTTATTTTTTATTCTTGAACCACCTTTTTAAAGTAAATATTGCCATGCAAGTAATGAAAACAGTGTGTATATTCCACCGCACTCGGAAGTTAACGTCTAAGGCTAAAATGAAATATATTTATTGACTGTTATTCCAAATGAGAGTGCTTCACAAAGTGCTCACTTTACCGTGAACAGCCTTTGTCAGGTTGTACGTGTATACTAAAATAGATCTCTCACGAGGAAGATGCTCAAAACACTGGCCACTTACTCCTTGATGTGTACAGTGACCACCATAAGTACCATTCACGTGCAACATGTCCTCGATCATTAGTGGGAGTGAAATTTCGCGAAAAGATTTACAGACAGCTTATATTTCAAAAATATTGTACGATCATTTTCTTATCTTGGTTGGCTGAATTACTTTTTGCCACGTGTCAACTGTCTGCACACGAATCACGTAGGAGCCGTGCCGATGTTGCCGAATCTTGAGTGGCCCGGTCAAATATGAACACGCCTTCTCAAGCAGACACAACCACTGGCAGTAGAAAAACTGCTGCTGGGTGCTTGTAGTGTTGAAGTACAACGTGTACTCATTTTTTTTTTTCGCGAAAAACCACTAGCTCTATCGATAGAGCCAGTGACTTTTCGCGTAAAAATTTGGAGCACACAGTACACTTCAATACTATATACACACCTCCGCTGTTGTTATACCTCCATTGGCTGCTGGTACCGTGTCCGTCTTTGACCAAGCCACTAGGGACTAAGTAACTCCGACACTGAACCTTCGTGATTCGCGCGCAAATGGTTAACACGGGCCAGAACATTTTTTAGTCAATCAAAGAAGCTGGACGACCCTACAGTGCTTTGGACTGTATCTTGTCTCGAAATCGTTTCGCGAAAAGTCACTGCCCCTATGTATCGATTATGGACTCGAGGACTAAACGGGTTAAGTCCCTTCTACCTTCCTATTTTTTCACGTAAGCGTACTCGGACTATAGGACATTTTTTTGGGAAATGTGCATAAGTCTATGGATTTGATCCCACGGGACTTGGATGTCACGACTTTTCAACGTGTCTGCCGATCACAAGCACGCGTGATCAATTATCAACTAAAAACTGCAGATGCGCGCGAAGGCCACTGAAGTATAACTCGAGGAAAACTGTTTTCGTGAAAAATAACGTTTCCATAGTTATAATTAAGAAATAAAAAATTCCCGAGTTTAACAACATTTAAGCTATAGTGCGTTCAGAGTAAAATTTCAATCCGGATTGAACCTGGAGTGGACTGAAAAATCCAGTTCGAAATGTTGGTATAAACACGTCCGGACTGGACGGAAGCAGGGGTGGAGTGAGATAGTCCAGTCCAGTTGTCGAGGTGGACTGGAGTGTAGAATCCGGATTGGAAAGTTTACTTTATTTAAACACTCGTCGTCGGACTGAAATGAAAACAAAGAATAAGTGGGCCCCACGTTGACTCGTTAGTTTGGTTAGGTAAGAGGTTAGAATCATTCCGAGACTAGCAAAATAAGTGTTTTTTTTTTTTAAGTGAAGCGAAATATAAATGACTATGAAGGAAATGAGAAATATTTGGACGGAGAAATACGTGGAATTCTTGGTTCATGTTATGTTGGAAAAATAATTTTTACGTTTACTGGACGGAAAAAAATTAAGATGGACTGCACAGGATTTCAAAGTACTTCTGAACAATAACAATTTAACAAAATTTCGAATTGTTTGTTTTCTAGTTCACGGTGTTGCCGAAATATGTCTCAAACTTCGCTCAATGTTTACGCGTCAATCAAGATGGAAAATTTTCCTTTAAATACATTTTGAATCCTTGTTCGCTTCACGGTGACTCCAGTTCAAGTTTAGTCCAGTCCAGAATTTCACTCCAAACGTAGTACTGGACGTCACAGTCTAGCGTATAGCCTACTCTGGGTCTCTTTTCACTTTCTGAATCAAACTTATGAAAAATCATCCCATGTATAACGTGTTATTTTTTATTTTATTATTTCATGTATTTCAAGCGTCTTATACTGCTATTAATATTAAAGTTACTTATTATTAGTTAAATTAAACGCGTACTTATATTTCATTCATATCTTTTTAATGTTTCATTTTTAATTAATACGAATAAAACAGGGGGAAAATAGGCGTGTTGGTGACGCGCAGTAAGAAATAGTATTATTTACGAATGCCGCGCATTGTCCCTTTCGTGAAGTTTTCTAGACTTGGATTAGCTTTGTTTGCACGAGGCGGAGGAATACCTTGAAAATGTGATAATTGTTACACTTATATGCATTTAAAAAACTGAAAGCAAAATAAAAATTTTCAGTATACACAAATTATAAAAAAAAAACCACTTTAAATTCGACGTGAAGGCATGGAACTGCTTTCCCTCCGGGGTTACCAACTTTACTTTGGCACTTTCCAGTCCGCGTGCCATTCAAAACACACGCAGGTAGCGGCAGTGATATTTTTCAAAGGTTGACGTCAGAAGTTCTCAGGTTACTGTGAGCAGCCTGTAGCAAATTTGCGAATAATTCCTTAGTGTGTGCTAATATTAGAGACCAGAAAAAATCGCGAGTTCAATTACCTGCAGGTTAGACTCTACAGTCTTATGAACAAATATGCCGACGTCAACTGCACATAGGCTGCTTGCTGTCACAGTGGAAGGCGACGACTGGACCAGCGTTCTCCAGGAAGTGTCAAATACGGCGTGGGCCAATGGATTAAGTTATATAAACGCATGTGTTTTGAGTTCTAGCTTGTCCTAAAAAGGTATCAGCGAATTATTCAGGTCTCTAGCTATTATGCGGTTGTCTGCTTCTCATTGGCTGCTTGTTGCCACAACGGAAGTCAGTGATCGGGCCTGCATTTTATTGCGTGATCATTATTGGCTCAGGGATTTCCGGGAGGCGTGAAACCAGTGATAACCTATCATCTCGGGTTATAATTCGGTACGAAAGCAGACGGAATAGAAGTATGTGTTATTCTGACGTGTTCCGTAGGACCACTGCGTATTCAACGCGACCTCCGGGACTCAGAACAAATACATGAGAATGAGTTCTGCAAGTGGCAAACAGCTAATGGATAGAGACCTGAACAATTCGCGTTTTCATTTCGGGACAAGCTAGAATTCAAAGCCCCGTACGTTTGTATTGCTGATGCTATTGGCCTACCCGTTAGATTGCACCTCCTGGACAACTCTCAATTTCCCAAAGGTTGTTTTTTAAAGTTTTCAGTTAACCGTAAACAGCATATAGAATAGTTTTACGGTGTTTGGGATATCGAAATATTGCTTGAGTTGAAATTCGCGAATATGATGTGGCCCTAGTCGTTATTTCTGAACTGTAAGCCCGCCCTCGCCCTAGTCTCACGCAGGTCTGGAAGGCTGAGGGGAAATACCTGCAGCCAACGGCGCCCGCAGATCACACGTGTACAGACTCTCGTCCAGTTGCAACACGCCGTCAACAGGAAGTGAGGATGCGTACCCGGCCGCAGCTTCCGGCCCACGCGGTCCGACGGTGACCTGCGAGAACGCCCGGCGTCCGGCAAAACCCGCAAACTAGGACTTTTATGAATAGGCCAGGCATCAACAACTTCCGTACACACCTCGAGCTTTCCTTCGTTTACTGGCGGGAGGACTGAAGAACTCGCATTCATTTCCGGACAATCCACGGCTCGAAATTCCGACACTTGTGTTACTTTTGCAATCGTGCCGGCGTTATTTTCGAGAGACCCTGCTGTTAAGCATTGCAAAATTATACCAAGGTAGACTTCACAGTTCTCAACAAACTCAAGCAGAAGTCACACATTAATTAGTAGAGACATGAAAAATTCGGGAGTTGAATGACCTGCAGGCTATACTCTATTTTCGTATGCAAAATCATGCAGATATCACCGTTCATTGGTTGCTTGTTGTATTAGCGGAAGACGGTGATTCAGTCTGCATTTTACTTTGCATTTATTATAGGCTCAGAGTTGTCCAGGAGGTGTAATTTAACGGGTAGACCAATAGCATTAGCAATACAAACGTACGGGGTTTTTGAATTCTAGCTTGTCCCGAAATGAAAACGCGAATTTTTCAGGTCTCTATTTATTACATACGATTTCTTCCCATATACAAGAAAAAAAACCTGATCACATCTCCCAGGCGCATTTCGTTCTGGAGGTTAAGAAGATCTCCTAGTGTTCTCTAAGTTCATGCTAGACTTCAACACCGTACGGGCGTACGGGCAGTTTTCTTTTGCTTGTCGGCTGTGAGTCTGTGTGACAAGACATCTCTTACTTGATTGGCCAATCAGTATTAGGTAACTCCGATACTTATGTCTGTGATTCGCGAGCAAACACCCAAGACACGTGACACCTAGATCATCCAATCACATAAGTGGATCTGAGCTTCACTGTTATCAAACACAACTGGTCGTGAAATTTTTTTCGCGAAATTCGGGTGTCCCTATAAATCACGAACGTCACTCTTTCACATCCGGTCCTAGTCACATCAAAGCTAAAGACACAAATACGCCCGTACAACTTGAATTTCCTCTGTTTTCAATCTGAAAAGCAACAATACTTACCCCGACATTTTTATTCTGCACACGAAGGTTACGTGCATTATTATATGCCACCCACGTTTTACCTACACGTGAAGTCATTGTAATCCCGACATAAGAGAGTCTGCAATGAACATGTACATATAAAGTGTGGTAATTAAATATCATTCATGATAAGTAGGGGTAGTGAAATTTCGCGAAAAAATTTCAAGGCAAGTTATATTCCAAAACACTATAGGGTAGTTTACCTAACTTGATTGGCTGAATTACTTGTTGACACGTGTTAACTGTCTGCACACGAATCTCGTAGGAGTCGTTCTGATTTTGCCGAGTTCTCAGTGGCCAGGTCAAATATGAAAGCGCCTTCTCAAGCAGACAGCAACCAATGGCAATAGACAAACTGCTGTTGGGTGCTTACAGTGTTGAAGTCTACCCTGTACTCATATTATTTTCGCGGAAAATCACTAGCTCTAATGATAAGGCGTATCGGGGCAAATTCGATACTAAATTGCCTGCATTTCTCGGTTTTCAAACCGGAGTTTTTGTGAGCTACAAAAATTAAAATTCCGAACAGATTTAACTTGTGGCATGCCAGTGAAAGAGAAAGAGAAAGTGCCTGCGTGTTGCGGCGTTGTTGGGAAAACGCACCCACCGGGACCCAGCAAGTGCTTCCATATGAACGGAATTCCTGATCGCGCGGAGTGCTTCTCGCCACGTGGAACTGGCACCGTGTTGTTTGTCGGTGATTTGTGGCAACGCCTGGGAATAACCGTAATTGCTACAGCAAACAAAAAAAAAAGTTTTTTTTCGCGGTTGTGCTTTAATTCATAGCCCCAGGGTTTGCAAAAAAAAAAAAGAGTGACAATTTTCTCCCGGACTGGTTAGTGGGGACAGGAAAATTTCGCGTTTTAAACGACCTGTAGGTTAGACTCCACGGTCCTGCGTATTTTAGAGCCTCAGCTGTTTGTTCATTGGCCGCTGTCCGAACGTATAGCCAGTTTTAAAGGATCTACACCACTGAAAACCTAAGCAGTTAGCAGTGGGATTTGGCAGCGAGCAATAACCTAACAAAAATTAATTATATAATAAAAACCAACTTTAAAGTGAGTTTTATTAATTAAAAAGATAATCGGCGTTTACTTAGTTACAGTATTGTTTTCGCAACCGTTTTCTCACAGGGAATTATATATTTATTGGCGGCCACAAAGTGTTTTGTTGGTATTCACACTGCCAAACCTGTTTTTGGCGAACACAACATTTTTTAGTTGTCAGCATTAATCGTCGGTGGCCACTAAAATTTTATTTCTGGTTGCTACAATAATTTTGTATACAGTCTGTTCATAGTTTCATCACACTTTTTGAATAAAACCTTTGAAAAATTCCACCCTCCCCCCTCCCCAAGGTATGACGATTGATAGTTTCCTAAGTATGTATCGTATCAGAAGGGTTTCATACTCCTGTTAACACAGATATATCTTACTTTTGGTTAAGTTGAACCTCTGCTTGTATTTAATCTATAAGTCGTAATATTTAATTTATAATTAATACGAATAAATACAGAAAGAAAATATTTGTGTCGGTAACGTCTAGTAATAAATAGTTCTCATTCACAATATTACCGAACTTATGACGCACGAATGCANTCTTACTTTTGGTTAAGTTGAACCTCTGCTTGTATTTAATCTATAAGTCGTAATATTTAATTTATAATTAATACGAACAAATACAGAAAGAAAATATTTGTGTCGGTAACGTCTAGTAATAAATAGTTCTCATTCACAATATTACCGAACTTATGACGCACGAATGCAGTGCGTTGTCCCTTTAGTCTGATTTTCTAGACTTAGTTGAGTTTCGTTTGCTTGAAGCGGAGGAATATACTGAAAGCATAACTTTAGCAGGGCTTCATAAAAGTTGGAAGTAAACGTGAATGGACTCTACAACACAAAAAAAAACTTTTGGCTGGGTGAATACCAATCAACACTTTGCGGCCGCCATAATATTCACTGAAGAGAGAGAGAGAGAGAAAACTGGTATAGGCGTGAGGATGCAAATAACAGAGGTATGGAACCAATCAGAGTAACCCGATGCGGTCGGCAGCTAGATCGGTTACTGCTGCTACAATGGCAGGTTATCAAGATTTAAGTGAGTTTGAACGTGGTATTATAGTCGGCGCACGAGAGATGGGACAGAGCATCTCCGAGGTAGCGATAAAATGTGGATTTTCGCGTATGACCATTTCACGAGTGTACCGTGAATATCAGCAATCCGGTAAAACATCGTGAAAGAACGAAACAAACGACGACTGACGAGAATCATTAAACGTGACAGACGTGCAACCCTTTCTCAAATTNAGGGGGCTACACGATATTAGGAAAGTGTACCAGTTTTTTTGGCTCTTCAGTGTGTATATATGCATATATTTCTTAGTGCACCAGGCAAATATAAATAAATCGCTGTTGTGTATATTAATGTTTGTGACGTCACAGCTAACTGCCAAGTCCTAAACTGCTCACTGCCACAGAGTACTTAAAAAAAACAGAGGTGAAACAGCTGCTTACTCCGCGAACTCCAGCTGCAATATGGCGCCACTAGCCAGCAGCATGTCGGAACGCCGTTCGCCAACCAGCGCCTGGAAAATTATCAGCAATAGGCAGCTCGATCTTCCACAACACGCATTAGCCAGTCAGACACAAGGCCAGTTCCCAGAGCTTCGCCCAGCCAATTGCAGAACGTGTACGCCCACAACAAAGGAACCGCCACGCAATCTTGTCTCTGTGCACTTGTTTGCTCTGTGTCACTGCTTGATCCGCTCGTTCCTGAACTGATTTACAAGTTCAAGTGTTGCAATCGTGGGGAGCATGCTTCTTGCAACCAATGAACAAATGTCTGCATGCTCGGTGTTAACAGCATCAACAATTCATAAACGAGAACTGCAGAAGTTTTGCCAAACCAGATTACTTACAAGGAAGACGTCCCGAGCATCGAGCATTTACTCCTTGTGTACACCACTGGCCATAAATATCCTTCGTGTACAACAGCCTATGATCATGGACACGTCGACGATAGCGAGGGTGTTAGAAACGGAGCAAGCAGCTTGGAGAAACAGGAATGGGGAAGGAATAGGCCACGGCCTGAGTCCATTCCAAGTTACTTCAGACTTATGTATTGTAAATGAAATAATAAAATGTATATTTAAGCTATTAGTAAAAGATAAGTTTAGCCAAAAATAAGCCAACAGAATGACATATTTAGGACCCATCCAAACACGTCATAAATGGGGCGATTTCTCAAAGGTTCGATTATGAAGATACTGCGAATAGACTATGCAATAAATTGTTTGGCGGCTAGTTTCGCAAGAATTCTTCGTAAGAAGCGGTGGCGTGTGGTGAAGTGTTGCAAGATAAGCTGGCGCTTGCTCACTGCTGTACATTCTCGGCAGGGACCAGCAGCCGCTGTGGTAGCGTAGGGAAACTCACAAGCGAGCAGCGGGGCGGCACTCTTCACACCCGTCCTGTGGCGTCACCTGCCCGACCGCGCTGCAGTGGTGGAAGTGTCAACTACCACGCACAGCTCGCCTTGCAACAGCTCACCACACGCCACCTCAATGTTCTACTGCGCGCCTCGCCGTGTGAACTGCTGGGAGGTCTGCAGTGACGTCACGTGGGCGCTGATCTCGGCGTGTGAATGGCGGAGAGGAAGTGACGAGAAGTCCCCCGCGGCGGTGAAGAACCACGTTCTCGTGCTCGCTGTAGGCACAGTGACCTCACACACCGCCCACCCACCAAGGTCACTCACTGTACGGGAGTTCCAGCCGGCCCGGCGCTACTGTACACACGCATCGTCTCCACAACTTGCTCGCAATAAACTAAGCTGTTTTCAAAGCCCTGCCTAAGATCTACACTTATGGAAAATCGCGAACAATTTTCGAGCCATCATAACCTCTATAACGCTCTAAGTAGAGTATTCTTTCGTGATTGGATGAACAAGGTTTCGACTCGGCTTAGTTGTTTGCAGACCAATCACGAACGTTCTGCCTTACAGTATCAGAATCCTCATTGGCCCAGTGAAATGGGGTAGTAGCTTCATACATGTATGTCAGCCAACAAGGAAAGAAAACTGTTGGACATGTGTACAGTACTGTGAATCCTAGCAAACAGTCGACATTTTCCGGCGATAAATCCTCATCTCCATCTGTAGTCCATTCACGGCTGCTTCCAACTTTTCTGGAGCCCCGCTGAAGTTATACTTCCAGGATATTCCTCTGACTCGTGCAAACAAAGCTTAGAAAATGACAACGCACCGCATTTGAGTGTAGTAATTGTTAGCATTAGAACTATTTCTTATTAGCAGGGACCTGAAAAATTCGCGAGTTCAATGACCTGCAGACTAGACTCTATAGTCTTATGTACAAATATGCCGACATCAGCTGCACATTGGTTGTCTGTTGTCACAGTGGAAAGGCGACGATTGGGCCAGCGTTCTTCAGGAGGTGTCAAAACCCGTATGGACCAATGGCTAAAGTTATGTAAACACACGTGTTTTGAATTCTAGCTTGTCTCAAAATGAATCCGCGAATTTCTTCAGGTCTCTACTTATTAGGCATTACCAACACGACTATTTTCTCTCTGCATTTATTAAAATTAGTTACAAACGAAACATTGTGATTTATAGAATAAAATAAAAGTAAAATTTAAATTTCACCAAAGATGTTAACACGAGTATAAAAAAACACTTGTGATACATAAATAAATTATTTAGGAAGCAAAAAACAACTGTGTATTCTTCGGCCAAATGTACAGTTACCATAGCCGCGGGCCCGATAACTTTGTTCATGCGTCGATCAAGCGAAACTGTGGAATTGTTACACAAGTAACTAAACATCATTAAAACCTTTCTGATTCTTAACCTTGCAAACATTCACAAGAAGTTACTTGCAAAACTAATGAGCCCACATTCCTATACACGAGAGCAAATAATTTCTAATGAAGTTCTTGAAAGCTAAGATGCTAGGTAAGCCTCGACGTCTCGTTGACTGCAAAAATATCATTAGAGGCGAACCCATACATGTATACAACAGTAGTGAGACAATTACAGATACACACGTGCCTTAATCTGGACTCGAACCAAGGAAACATTGTAAATATTCGTGTGGCGCTATATTATAAAAATGGCGGAAAAAGTACTGATTGACTACTGTTGTTAGTATCACTTCTGTGAGCGCTGGCGAGAAAAGATTACTAATTTCTTGCAGCAGTCACGTGTTAACAATTAGTACGACAAAAATGGACGTCCCCTAAACTTTAAAATAACGAAAAATTGCTGGAAATGAAATAAGTTATGAAGATAATTAATCTATGTAGAAGCTGTCGGANAGATTACTAATTTCTTGCAGCAGTCACGTGTTAACAATTAGTACGACAAAAATGGACGTCTCAAAACTTTAAAATAACGAAAAATTGCTGGAAATGAAATAAGTTATGAAGATAATTAATCTATGTAGAAGCTGTCGGAGCATGAATGCTATTTTACGTGAACATCACACATAACATTAGGAACTCGTAGCGTAGAGACATGCAACATTCGCGTTATTACTCGGCGTCAGGCTAAACTCCACAGTGCTGTCTTTACTGGAGCCGGTGTCGTTCCTCCATTGGCTGCTGCATAGATGCGAAGCCACGCCTTCTCTGACTGAACTGCACGTGATTGGAGCACACAATTGCGAAGTGTTCATTTGTTGGCGCAGGGCTACCCAGGGCGTGCCAGATAAAGTATGGTCCAATGACAGGCGTATTGCGAAGGTGCACGTGTTTAAAGTTTAACGTGTCCGCAAATAACACAATGCGAATTTTGCAGGTATCTACGGGCATTAGATTTCATTGTGCAGAAAATATCTCTGACAAAATAAAATTTCAATTTAATAAAGAAGCTAATATAAATCTCAACACTCGTTACATTCCTTNTTAATAAAGAAGCTAATATAAATCTCAACACTCGTTACATTCCTTCCTGTTAATGGACTGCATGGAAACACAACAGAAGTATCTCACTTTGAAAATAAGTCTTAAATGAAAACTCAGACTTGATCCTCCCAGTAAATGTATTTGACAGTGTGACAAAGGCTTTAGGCGTTCCACGAGCACTCTTTGCCGGCGACGGCGAACCTCAGCTCTCTACGGCAGATTCGAGGCCGCACTTCCCTGCACTTAACGTTCCTGATTTATCGAATGAATGAGCAGAAAATCCCATGCGCAACACTGGCAATTCCTGAATGTCGGTGAGCGAAAACAGGTTTTCGCAGTTCGTATGGCGAGACTTGCACGGGGTGATAA
>NQII01001516.1:30248-69224 GCA_002778355.1 Clitarchus hookeri | reverse complement strand
CGTGTTTGGTTGTTTCCCGAGCATGTCATGTATCGAGATGATGATTTATAGCGGCGAAAAGTTGACCTTTTGCTAAGATTCAACGTAATGTACACATGTCCGACAGTTTTCTTTCCTTATTGGCCGTCATGCATGTGTGTGTAGCTACTACCCCATTTCACAGGGCCAATAAGGAATCTGATACTATAAGGCAGAGAGTTCATGATTGGTCTGCAAACAACTTAGCCGAGTCAAAACCTTGTTCATCCAATCATGAAAGAATAAACTAGTTAAGAGTGTTATAGAAGATATGTCTGAAATTTTTTTCGCGATTTTTCATCATTTCTACTTATGCATGGCAAGAGTTTTACACTTGTTTTAACATAAAAGTACCTTATTTTTTATTAAATATAATTTTGACTTATATTTTATATATATAGTATTTTTTACTAATTTATAATTAATATATAATAAAACAAAGAAAAAAAGTTGTATTGGCAACGCCTAGTTATAAATAGTTCTTATGGACAATATTATAAAACTGAGTGCGCACGAATGCAGTGCGTTTTCACTTCAGCGTAATTTTCTATAGTCTCCACCTACCTGGAGCTTGAACTGCGCTGCAGTGTGCTTCAAATACAACAACGTTTTCCCACGAAACCATAAAACGTGCNTCCATTCAAAGTTTCTTGGCACTTTTTGAATCAAACATTTGAAGGAAAAAAAAAACACCCTACGTTTGGCGTGTTTGGTTGTTTCCCGAGCATGTCATGTATTGAGATGATGATTTATAGCGGCGAAAAGTTGACCTTTTGCTAAGATTCAACGTAATGTACACATGTCCGACAGTTTTCTTTCCTTATTGGCCGTCATGCATGTGTGTGTAGCTACTACCCCATTTCACAGGGCCAATAAGGAATCTGATACTATAAGGCAGAGAGTTCATGATTGGTCTGCAAACAACTTAGCCGAGTCAAAGCCTTGTTCCTCCAATCACGAAAGAATAAACTAGTTAGAGTTTTATAGAAGATATGATGTCTCAAAATTTTTTGGCGATTTTACATTATCTCTACTTATGCATTACAAGAGTTTTACACTTGTGTTAACATAAAAGTACCTTATTTTTTATTAAACATAATTTTTACTTATATTTTATATATATGGTATTTTTTACTAATTTATAATTAATATAAAATAAAACAAAGAAAAAAAAGGTGTATTGGCAACGCCTAGTTATAAATAGTTCTTATGGACAATATTATAAAACTGAGTGCGCACGAATGCAGTGCGTTTTCACTTCAGCGTAATTTTCTATAGTCTCCGCCTACCTGGAGCTTGAACTGCGCTGCAGTGTGCTTCAAATACAACAACGTTTTCCCACGAAACCATAAAACGTGCGTCCAATGTGCTGTTATACGACAGGAACACACTTCAGACAAGGGCAGTTAAGTACTTTCAAAATGACACGCACTTTTGAAACACCGTTTGAGAGTACTCCAAACCGGCTGAACACGGCAGTTTTCAAAGGGCCGCAGCTCAAAATATGCGCACCAGATGCATGCAAAACTATTCAAGGACTCTGCACTGAATCTTTACACAGACTATCCACCAACAAAATAGTAGGGTCACCGCTGAAAGCCTCATAGGTACACGCAGTGCGACGAGAACGCTGCACGCCAGTTCGGAGACTTGCTCTTAGAGACGATGGGGCACTTGATGTTCGTAGCAATGTCGCCCTTATCGCTCCTCCGCCTCTCGGCCTCAAACGCGGGAAAAAAAAACTCCAGGTAGGCGGGAGCCTTAAGCTTTGTTTGCACGAGGCGGAGGAATATCCCGAAAGTAGAATTTCAGCAGGGCTTCAGAAAAGTTGGAACTGACCGTGAATGGACTATACTTAATATTGCCACAGAACAGACAAGTGCACCGAAGTGAGGTTTCGTGGCGACTTTTTTTGGCGTGGGTGTACCTACCCGCCGATTGGTCGAGCGAGGCTCTGGATGCGAGCCTTGAGTCTGATTGGCGACTGTGTTCTGCGCGAGGTTCCCATTGGCGTAGAATATCAACGGATACAACTTATTTAAGAAATGCAATGCCGATGGTGTGTAGCTTTCTTGCACGACCATAACGAACGCTAGTGAAACAATTCCTGTGCAGGTGACGTGATAGAAGATAAATTTTCCACGCAGGCACATCTCAAGATATTCTCGGCCCCGGTCCTCGAACTAGTCATCAAGTGCTGAGGTTTTGCACTTTTTTCCTCGTTCCAACAGTTGCATGAGATTCTCGCGGTTTTAAACATCCTCTTGCTCAACAGCTTGCATGGCGATGGCACCTCGGAGTGACGTGATATACCGAGTAAATAACACGCCAACAGTTTCCTCAAGATGCCCCTGCGCCATGCTGACAATGCCCTACGACAACAATCGCCAACTGATGACCAGCTTCACGTTTATCATTGGCGGGAACACTTATTTTTGTGAGATGACATATGGTTTGAGATAGTGGAAAATAGCAAACATTTTTTGAGCCAACTTATTTTCTGTAACACTCTAACTAGCTTAGTCTTTCATGATTAGATGAACAAGGTTTTGACTCGACTAAGTTGTTTGCAGGCCAATCACGGACGTTCTGCCTTATAGTATCAGAATCCTCATTGGCCCAGTGAAATGGGATAGTATCTTCATACATGCACGACAGCCAATAAGGAAAGAAAACTGTCGGACATCTGTAGAGTACGTTGAATCCTGGCGAACAGCAAACTTTCCCCGCGATAAACCATCATCTCTACATATGGTCCATAATTAGTAAAATTTCGAAACACTTAGCCTAAGCTTTGGTACACTTCGATGACTGTATGCTTCTAACCCTCACGTCCATTTTAATTTGCTGGTACAGGCTGAAAATATGGAAATGTTTAGCATCGCTACTAAACAAAGTTGGAACTTCTCTACGCATTTGACTCTTACCTGAGAAACTGTACGAAAGTTACCATGGATGTATGGGACATATTTTACCATTCGCGCGTTGTCACTGTACGTATACACTGATATGGTAAATTTACAAATAACTTCTTAGAGTGTGCTTCAGAGTAATTCGTGACTACTGACAGCTATACGCAGGGGCAGTGATATTTCGCGCAAAGATTTCGAGACAAGATACAGTCGAAAGCACTGTAGGGTCGTCCAGCTTCTTTGATTGCATAAAAAAATGTTCTGACCCGTGTTAACCGTTTGCGCACGAATCACAAAGGTTCAGTGTCGGAGTTACTTAGTCCTGAGTGGCTTGGTCAAAGACGGACACGGCACCAGCAGCCAACGGAGGTATAACAACAGCTGAGGTGTGTATATAGTATTGAAGTCTACTGTGTGCTCCGATTTTTCCGCGAAAAGTCACTGGCCCTAGCTTTACGACGTCATTAACCCGTGCGACCGCTTTACTAGATATTGGTTGCTCAACCGTTGAGCTTTCACTATTGGCAAAAAAAGACATTGGGACATGCCAAAAAAAAAAAAAAATTGCCGGCCAACGGAGAAGCCAAACGAATAAACAATACCTTGGAGTTCAAGTTGCAGTCACATAATAACTAGGTGCACCCGAATTTGGCGAAAATATTTCACGGCTAGTTGTATTTCATAACACGTTAGCTCGAGTACACTCTCGTGATTGGATGATCTAGATGTTATGTATCTGAGGCGTATGCCCGCGAATCACAGACGTACAGTGTCGGGGTTACCTCATCCTGATTGGACAGTCAAGTAAGAAAATATCCTCTCACAAATACATGCGGCCCATAAGTAAAGGAAAACTGCTGATACGCTCATGGGTAGAGACATGAAAAATTCGCGAGTTCAATGACCTGTAGGCTATACTATATTTTCGTATGCAAAATCATACAGATATCACTGTTAATTGGTTGCTTGTTGTATTAGCGGAAGGCGGTGATTCGGTCTGCATTTTACTGTGTATTTATTATAGGCTCAGAGTTGTCCAGGAGGTGTAATTTAACGGGTAGACCAATAGCATCAGCAATAAAAACGTACCTGGGTTTTGAATTCTAGCTTGTCCCGAAATGAAAACGGGAATTTTTCAGGTCTTTACTCATGGGGTATTGAAATCTAGTATGCGCGGAAATCTTAACGCGAAATCCGGGTGTACCTAATAAAAACCCGAAATTCGCACGTCTCTATTCACAACATAGTACAGCGTCACGCTTCAGTTACCCGCAGGTAAGATAATTGGCCATTGAGCCTCGCAATGTGCAATAACTGCCAGTGTGCTATGTAAACAGCTGTGTACACCGGGTCTGTGGTTGGAATTGAATAACCTTCTCACGTCTTAGGCATGTGCGCGCGTTTACCAGACGTTCAGTATTGGAGTAACTTGACCCTTACTGGCTCCGTCAAGTAGGGAAATTTCTCCTCACAAATGCACGCAGTCAATAAAAGAAAGAAAAGAAAGAGAGCTGCGGGTGTGCAGTTAAGGCTCCCGCCTTCCTGGTACTTGAACTGCGTAGCTGAGTGTTTGAAATCCTGGTTTTTACACTGAAGGGCCAAAAAAACTGGCACACGTGCCTAATATCGTGTAGGGCCCCCCGAGCACGTAGAAGTGCCGCAAGACGACGTGGCATGGACTCGACTAATGTCTGAAGGTACGCAGGAGGCAATTCACACCATGAATCCTGCAGGGCAATCCACAAATCCAATATGCGCCAATTTGAGAAAGGGTTCGTGCAGAAAGTGCAAATTACTAAGAGCAGTCAGCAGCAAACAGGGCATCTTTCGCCCTCTTTTTCCGGCAGCAGAGATGTCGAAGATGTGATGTTTTACCGGATTCCCTATATTCACGGCACACTCGTGAAATGGTCGTACGCGAACATCCAAATGTTATCGCTACCTCGGAGATGCTATGTCCCATCTCTCGTGCGCCGACTATAACACCACGTTCAAACTCACTTAAATCTTGATAACCTGCCATTGTATCAGCAGTAACCGATCTAGCTGCTGACAGCATCGCGTTACTCTGATTGGTTCCATGCCTCTGTTATTTGCATACTCACGCCTATACCAGTTTCTTTGGCACTTCAGTGTATGACGAAACTATGAAACATTCCCCAGTATGTTTAACTACGCAAAGACATCATACCCCGGACGAGGAAGGAATGGTACTTCAAAGTTACCACGCANTTCCCCAGTATGTTTAACTACGCAAAGACATCATACCCCGGACGAGGAAGGAATGGTACTTCAAAGTTACCACGCATGCTGTAAATATTACTTTGGAGCCTTTCAATATAGTTAAAAACAGCTTTTCCAAACTGTCGTATCTTGAAACATACTAGCCGGACACGAGCCAAACTACGATAGGAGCCTCTATTGAACTTCGCTACGGACATTTCGTCAATAAAATTATAGGGTCACCACTGAAATCCGCTTAGGTACACGCAGCACTACGAGAACACTGCACGCCAGTTCAGAGCCCTGCGCGTAGCGGCGATGGCGCTCTTGTANTACACGCAGCACTACGAGAACACTGCACGCCAGTTCAGAGCCCTGCGCGTAGCGGCGATGGCGCTCTTGTAGCGCGAGCCAGCGTGACCCTTATAGCTCCCGCGCTTCTCGGTCAAGAAAGAAGAACAACGATGCAGTCAGGCGGGTCCCTTAAGGCACTGGAGTCTAGCTTGCCCCGACATCTTTTCGAGAAACTCAGGTGGCCCTATAACACGCTGGTGTTAGCATAATACCGCTAGAAAGTTTCTTTATTTTATGATATCATTGCGCCATACCATATAACCATATTATTATTCCAAGAGGACTTTACATATTTAATCAAAAAGGCTATGATTAGGCACAACACCCGGTTCTCGCTGTTGGCTATTCACTTTTGAAAGTCATGCTTAAGATCTAATTGTATGCAAGCTGTGTATCCTTCCGCCAAACGTAACATTAACATTGCCACGAGCCTGATCACTATAGTCATACGTCGGCAAAGTGAAACTTCGAAATTATTAGAAAAGTAAATCTAAGCATCGAAGGTAAAGGGCACTACAAAACCGAGATTTTGACATTGTGTTCTTGTATTATTCACGATATTTCCGCCTTCCAAAGCTCTATACGGTATACTGAATAATACGCTATTTAGTCTATAGGTAGGGAAATTAAATTTCGCTAAAATATTACAAGACAAGTGGCATTTCAAAACACTGTAGGGTCGTCCACCTACCTTGATTGACTGAATTACTTTTGACACGAGTGCTAACTGTTTGCACACGAATCACGTAGGAGCCGTGCCGATGTTGCCGAATTCTGAGTGGCCAGGTCAGATATGAAAACGCCTTCTCAAACAGACAGCAATGGCAGTATACGAACTGCTGTTGGGTGCTTATAGTGTTGAAGTCTACCGTCTATTCATTATTTTTTCCGCACCACCCGGCACGATTGCCACATGCAAAAATCCGTGAGCGAGCACCCCGGGTCTCGAACCCGGTTCGCCTAGGCGGGCGGCAATTAGTCTGGTCTGACCACTACACCACCGTGGGGCCNGTGTGCTGCGGCGTGGGGCAGGCGTGGACCGCCGTCGTCAGCGAGCCCGTGCAGCTCGTCTTCGCCGTCAGGAACATGGTCAACACGTCGGAGGACCTCACGTACCGCACGGTGTCCGCCGAGAACCACACCAGCTGCGCCTGCCGGTGACGGCGTCCCTCGGCTTGGACGCACACAACATGGTCTTCCTCGACGACGACGACGGCTTGTGCTACGTCGAGGACTCCTCAGTGTGCTTGGTTGTGCATCCGGTGGTCTCCGTAGTCTGCTACTCGCGTGCCAGGCTACCAACAGGTTAAATGCTAAAAACACAGATTTACAGATAACCTGGAATTTTGTAGAGAAGGCGTCTGGTCGTTTCGTCGACGGCGTGCGATCGTGGTTCGCAACACGCACAACATGTGCGTCGGAGAGAGAGCAAGACTCGTGCCGCTCGAACATTCTACGCTCCGCCCTCACCCCGCCCCTCTCCCTACATACTGGTTCCTTACTGGCCCTGTCCTTCCTGGCTCCTCCTCCCAGCCTATTTATATCCGCGAGTTGCAGCGCCAACGCGGTCTTCTTCAACTACNACGCACAACATGTGCGTCGGAGAGAGAGCAAGACTCGTGCCGCTCGAACATTCTACGCTCCGCCCTCACCCCGCCCCTCTCCCTACATACTGGTTCCTTACTGGCCCTGTCCTTCCTGGCTCCTCCTCCCAGCCTATTTATATCCGCGAGTTGCAGCGCCAACGCGGTCTTCTTCAACTACACGTGAACTGGCAGAAGTGACAGAACTCCCAAACAACTGTGTGCCTCGTTGCTTCTTATCCTGGAGGATGAACAAAAGGGGCAGGACCTAAGAACGGACCTTCCATACCGGACGTGCGGGATGAAGTGCGGGCAAGTTGGGAAGATGCATCGCAGCATTGCTAGAGACCCCCATTTCTCCCTGCAGGACTCGGGACCAGTAGTGGCCGCGTCAAGCGGCAGAATGTTTCAGTAGTCAATGAACAAGTCGCTCCTGCTCGAGTGTATATAGGAGCGCGGAGGCTAACTTGGCGCCATCTCGTAATGCGAAGTGGTGGGGTCCCTAACCATTGCCCTCGAAGTGCGGGCCCGTGCTATGCAAGCAACGGGGGCTCAGCTCATGACGTTTGAGAGTTGTGTGCGCTGTANTCGCAGCATCGCTAGAGACCCCCATTTCTCCCTGCAGGACTCGGGACCAGTAGTGGCCGCGTCAAGCGGCAGAATGTTTCAGTAGCCAATGAACAAGTCGCTCCTGCTCGAGTGTATATAGGAGCGCGGAGGCTAACTTGGCGCCATCTCGTAATGCGAAGTGGTGGGGTCCCTAACCATTGCCCTCGAAGTGCGGGCCCGTGCTATGCAAGCAACGGGGGCTCAGCTCATGACGTTTGAGAGTTGTGTGCGCTGTAATGCGTTGTGCTTCCACCCGATATTTTACGACTGGAAGGCAATAACTCGACGGTATGTGAACTGTAACGGATAGCAGTAATGAAACAGTAGCCGCTGATACCATTCAAGGCTATTCCTCGAAGATGCCGACGTGACTAAGTTATGACAATTATTTATTTCTACAGTATTTATGCAGTATTGTGTTTATTGACTTTTCGTGAGATGTTTTTTTAATTTATTTTATGCTTTATTGGCAAAAACTGAGTGGCTTGTTTACTCTTTTAAAGTAATTTTTTTGTCAGTACTGCTGATGAGAGCATTTATATAAATATTATTTATTTGTTTTATTTATTACAGAAGTGACGTGTCTGTGATTCTATCACGGGTAGGGTATTCTTTCGAATAATGTGATATTTTGAAGACTGTTTTTTNAGAAGTGACGTGTCTGTGATTCTATCACGGGTAGGGTATTCTTTCGAATAATGTGATATTTTGAAGACTGTTTTTTTAATATTTTCATGTATTTTACTGTGATATATGAAACAATAAATTATTTTTTACCAGAATTATCTTAGTGTNGTTTTTTAATATTTTCATGTATTTTACTGTGATATATGAAACAATAAATTATTTTTTACCAGAATTATCTTAGTGTGTGCTCATACTGAACTACAGAATTTACTGCACTTTGTTTGTACAGTCGCTTTCAATAACATAACTTTTTCTTGTATATCCACTAAATTGTTGCCTGTTNTTTACTGCACTTTGTTTGTACAGTCGCTTTCAATAACATAACTTTTTCTTGTATATCCACTAAATTGTTGCCTGTTACACTTCAAAAGATTTTCTGTCTTTGAATATGTGCATTAATAATTCTAGTCTATGAAGGTAATGTATGACTAAAAGTGAAAAATGCAAAAATTTGAAGAAGAAAAAAAAAAAGTTTAATCATTGTTGCTGGAGCACTCTCTGATACTTATGATTAAATTTTAATTGTTTCCATGAAAATGCATAACTATAAAAAAACATTATTTAGAAGCAGCGTTTTTTTACAAAGGAAAAAAATGATTTAAGTTTTTTAGACGGATGGGTTTACGTCGTTTTCCTAAGCAAGATTTAAAATTTGCAAGTTTTACATGTTTTGTTCAAACGACGGAACTATTCATATGTGAACATAAATAATAAATTTGTTATTTAAATAAACCTACAATATTACTTAAAACAGGACTTACTGGGAGTGTAAAGAAACTCTACAGTACACTGCATTTAAATTATTTTAAAGTTTAAATTGAAATAATTTTCAACAACACGCGTTAAAATTGGATTTGAAACGAAACCAGACAACTTCTATCAATCAATATGATGGAAATAAACAGACAACTACGAAACAATTATCACAGATATCTTCAAATTTATTGGAAGTTGGCCGAAAAATACCTTTTAGCTTGTTTTCGCAAAAGCAATCATGTTTGAGCAAGCTGTTGCCATTTTAAAGGGAAAAAAAATGCCTTTTCTAGCTATATAAACCTGAACCACACTATTACCAGAGACAGGCAATTTCCTACGTTCACGTCGTTACAAGGTATAGAGTTCTATAGTCACGGTCACTTCCAACTTTCCTGAAGCCCTGCTGAAGTTCTACTTCCAGGATATTCCTCCGCCACATGCAAGTAAAGCTTAACCGACTTTAGAAAATTACACCAAATGAGCAACGCACTCGCATTCGTGCGCGCTCAGTGTAACAATATTTTTATTAAGAACTATTTCTTACTAGGCACTACCAACACACATATTTTCTCTCAGTATTAACTAATGTTATTTATAAATGAAATATTAATTTATTGATAAAACATCAAAATATAAGTGGAAGTTCAATTCAACCGAGAATAACGTAGATGTACATTAACACAAGCATGAAGCGTGTGAGATGCGTGGCATTTTTAGGAAAGAAGCAAACACGTTATACATGGGGCGATTTTCCAAAAGTCTTGTTCAAAACGTGCGCAGAAGCTGAGGATAGACTATTACTCTTTTTACTTCTTTTTTTTCTTTAGTTATTGCTTTACACTCATTTCGACACGTTCAGAATGACATAGAGCCTAATAAATAGGGATCAATTGTGTGATCGTATCTTATGAACCGTGGTCAGTTTAGAAATGATTATAATCGAGGAAGTAGCCGATAAAAAGAAACGGAATGTTTCTCAGATGCATGCACAGCGAACTGCAAATTCTTGTTTGCTGCCAAATTAATTCGTGAAAACTCAAGGTCTCTGTTGCATACATTCCTGTTGGATTCATCCTTCTCTCTGAAGCATTCCTTCTCAATGTGTTTCTTTCCAGCGCCATAAGAACTAGAGTTCTACCTCGAAAGGAAAAAAATGAACAACGTACTTATCACACTTACTGTTTCTTACATTGATGGTAAAAATATTTGCAGAACTGTCATTGCATCCACCTCCCTCTCCCTCCAGATTGTATTTATTACAAAACAAAGAAATATTAGCGTTTATTTATTATACAGGCTTGTGTGTGCTACCCTGATTTTCAGATTAAATCCACGTGTAATGAAACTTCAAAACTGTAATGCAATTTTTATCTTGGAAATTCGTGACGAAAATTACAAAATCACGCACACGCATTCACAGTTTAACACCAATATTTAGAGCTAGTGTTTTTTTTATAGAAAAAAACGTGAGTACACTAAAGACTTCAATACTACAAGCACCCAACAGCAGTTGGTCTGTTGCCATTGGTTGCTGTCTGCCTGAGAAGGCGTTTTCATATTTGACCGGACCACTCAGAATTCGGCAACATCGGGCACTGTTCCTACGTGATTCGCGTGCAGACAGTTAACACGTGTCAACACATATTTCAGCTGTTCAAGATAGGAAAACGATCCTAGTATTTCAAATATAATTTGTCTTGAAATCTTTTCGCGTAAATTTCACTACACCTTACCAATATTCTTTGCAGAAGTAAGAAAAAAATTATGAGTTAAGTTGGCAGACATATTGCACACTCTAAGAAATTATTCGGAAATTTACCAGACCAGTGTACATGCGTAGTGAGAAAGCGGGAGTGGTAATTATTTCCACTATACATCCATTGTATCGTTCCTACAGTCACTCAGGAAACAGTCAGATGCGTAGGGAAGTTCCCGACTTTGTACAGTAACGACGCTAAACATTCCTATAACTGCTTGATGTGTGGTATTATTTCCATACTGTGTATAGGTTAACAACTTCCATTACAGTTTAGGAAGTTTACCAGAATATTTTTTACATTGCAGAAAAAATTATTAAAAGAAATATTCCCAATTTTTCTTTNTAGTTTAGGAAGTTTACCAGAATATTTTTTACATTGCAGAAAAAATTATTAAAAGAAATATTCCCAATTTTTCTTTTTCTCTGACTCTCAAAATATATATGACGAACCATCGGGAAATGAAGTCACTTTGCCTCGTCTCAATGGATTTTTTTTTCCCACTGCAGCCGTCAGCGACGTGTGATGTTTTTAAAAACAAATTGCCAATGAAAAATTTTCTTTCTTTTATAAACTTCGGTGGCAGGCCTGCAAGCGTACTGCCCTCGCGCACCAACAGAAACGGCTTTGATAAACTGATAATAAGGGTTCGTGGACAGTCGAAGAACCGCGGCTACTACGCAATGAGAGTTGACGGGGCCGCGGTGGCTGAGCGGTTAGACTGCTCGCCTCCCACCGAGGCGAGCCGGGTTGAATCCTCGGCCGGGTCGCTCGCGGAATTTCGCAAGTGGGTACAGTGCCGGACGATGCCACCGGTCTGCGGGTTTCTTCGGGGATATCCTGCTTCCCTCGCCCTTGCATTCCGGCACTTCTCCATCCTCAGCTCGTTTCGCCCTCATCGGCTCTCAAGACCTCGTTGTTAAGAGCCGCCCAAATCTCTCAACTCGTCAACTCAACAGCAAGCATTCGTACTGCAGTGTTAGTTACTTTAACGATTGTGTTGCGGTTTTTCTGATGTCCCACAATCTAAAAAAAAAAAAAAAAANTACTGCAGTGTTAGTTACTTTAACGATTGTGTTGCGGTTTTTCTGATGTCCCACAATCTAAAAAAAAAAAAAAAAAATCTGATAAACTTTCTAAATAGAATATGTAGTTTTTAACCCATATATCACATTTAAATANCAAAAAAAAAAAAAAAAATCTGATAAACTTTCTAAATAGAATATGTAGTTTTTAACCCATATATCACATTTAAATAATACCAAACATCTGGCTACAAATATGGAATATTCAGTGCCGCTATATAGGAAGTTGGTATGTTTCCTTCACATTTGACTGTTTCCTGACCAAATATAGGAACGCTAGCATGGACGTAGGGGAAATAACTTTACCTTTTGCACTTTCGCACTCTTCGTATGCACTCATATAGTAAATTTGTGATTAATTNAATATAGGAACGCTAGCATGGACGTAGGGGAAATAACTTTACCTTTTGCACTTTCGCACTCTTCGTATGCACTCATATAGTAAATTTGTGATTAATTTCTTAGAGTGCATGTACGACCTAGAAATAGCAGTAATCTAGGAGTATAGTCTATTCGCGATTTCTTCACATTTTTAAAATCAAAACCACTGGAAAACCACCCCGCGTACGACGTGTTTGGTTGTTTCCTAAATAAGTCACGTGTCACGAGCGTGTTATACTCGTGGTTACATAAAAGTAACTTGGTTTCGGTTAAATCGAACTNCAAAAAAAAAAAAAAAAATCTGATAAACTTTCTAAATAGAATATGTAGTTTTTAACCCATATATCACATTTAAATAATACCAAACATCTGGCTACAAATATGGAATATTCAGTGCCGCTATATAGGAAGTTGGTATGTTTCCTTCACATTTGACTGTTTCCTGACCAAATATAGGAACGCTAGCATGGACGTAGGGGAAATAACTTTACCTTTTGCACTTTCGCACTCTTCGTATGCACTCATATAGTAAATTTGTGATTAATTNGACCAAATATAGGAACGCTAGCATGGACGTAGGGGAAATAACTTTACCTTTTGCACTTTCGCACTCTTCGTATGCACTCATATAGTACATTTGTGATTAATTTCTTAGAGTGCATGTACGACCTAGAAATAGCAGTAATCTAGGAGTATAGTCTATTCGCGATTTCTTCACATTTTTTAAATCAAAACCACTGGAAAACCACCCCACGTACGACGTGTTTGGTTGTTTCATAAATAAGTCACGTGTCACGAGCGTGTTATACTCGTGGTTACATAAAAGTAACTTGGTTTCGGTTAAATCGAACTTCTACTTATATTTCATTAATATTTATTATATTCGTTTCACCCTCTTTGGGGTACGATGAAACAGTCATTTCTTTGAGTGTTGCTCCTTCCTTTGCACCCAGTACTTATTTTATTATTATATCGTTCATAATTAATATTAATAAAAACAGAGGGAAAACATGCGTCCTAGTAAGAAATACGTCTCACGCAAAATATTACACTGAGTGCGCACGAATACGGTGCGTGTGTCGCTTTGGTGACATTTTCTAGACTCGGTTAAGCTTTGTTTGCATGCAGTGGAAGATATCTGCGCCAACACACGACAGAAAGTGTTAAGAAAGGCGAATCAATTGTTTTTAATTTGCCGTTTCTGCGATATAAATTTTTATAACTAGGCGGACGAGTCTTGCTGGGATTTTAACCTTTTTAAAATAGAGCACAGCAAAGCAAGCCATTTTTAAAACATTAAGTTGAGTATTTCCTTATGCTAAGAACTGACTGTACTGCATTTTATAAAAAAAATTATATTCGCATAGCTAACTTCAAATTAATCTGTAAATGCAATCGCTTCACAAAAGCCTGAAAATAAAATAAACTTGTACGATTTGCTTCAATTTCTATGATATTACATATGGGATTTTTTAATAATAAATATTGCTGGTTGCTTGGTAACAACATACATATATTATCAGCTTGATATAAATATTTCTGTTTCCCCGATTATTTTCCGCTATTTTAAAGCTTTTCCTCTGTCACTCTTTCAGAACCAATAGAAAGCCTTTGTTCGGTCGGTTGGTGGAAAAAGTTCAATACATTCCAACTCGCTACAACACCAACCACCAACAACACCAACCACCAACCACCAACCATCAACCCCCAAACCACCAACACCAACCGTCTATTGTGCTAGGGGCTTAAGAAAAGTATGTTCCGAAACAATTTTGTAAGATCATTTTTGTGGGATCATTTTTGTGAGATCATTTTTGTGAGATCATTTTATTTCCCCGAATACGCGTATCTCAGTAAATACATGTTCTGGAAATACTGTTATCCTATTGAGTGTATGCACGGATAAAATGTTTTCGGGAAAATGGTTAAATATAGGATTTTTAAAGCTTGCTTATGCAGTTTCCTCAGGCGGTAAGAGAATAGTACGATCACACGCGCGTAGTTTGATCTGCGGGCTTTCGCCACGCGTAAAGCGCCACTGTTAGAGATCTACTCGCAGAGTAGAGCATCGCGACGGAAACACTGCACGTCTTGCGCGTAGGGGCGATGAGGCGCCAGGGGTGCGTGTTAGTGTCGCCCGTATCGTTGAACGCATAGATAACACGCTGCAGCAATGTGGCGCGGGAGATGATGAACAAGGAAACGCAGCCCGAGCGCGCGGACAGACTGGGGAGTGTGTGTCTTCTGAGAACTGCATCCGCCAAGATCCCTGATGCCGTAGCCGCGAGGGGACACTCGTGCGCGGTACGAGGGGAGTGGGCCGACAAGCAGGAGGGGAGGTCTCGCCTTGACCCTGCTAGGAGCAGGTTACGTTACACCCAAGGCCACGGCGGCTCGCTGCCGCCCGCAACTGCCAGGAAAACAATGGCACGTGGAAGGTTACAGTCTGCAATGTGGCGTTGGCCCAGTTGCGTGGTCCTTGCGAGATCTGCTCGACAGACTTACCGGAAGTGTGCGAAGCTGGGGAAAAGGCCGTGCTTGGTTCTGACGTGAAAGAGAAAGTTGAAGTGCACCTCCACCTCCACCTCCTTTGCAAGATATATAACAAGTAGATGAAAACTGTATGCATACTATCTAGTAGGACATTCGTCTTCCTGTAGGAGTTAGCTTGACAAAAGACCGATATGGCTCGCTAATCGCGACACGGTCCGCTGCTGCCGAACACCTTCCGTTGTATTACTGCGGGACCTTCGAGTTGTGGAAAAACACGTGTGATGCTAATCTTAGTCGAAGAGCCGAATGGTATTCGTTTTGATAATGTGTACTTGTACTCTAAAGCCCTAGAGCAACCGAAGTACAGACGTCTGGCATACATTCTACGAGCTGTAGATGTCGTAGGGTTTTTTTTTTCTATTTAGTGATAATGACAAAGTCGTGCCTACAGGTGAAACTTTACACCCGATTCTGTAATTATTTTTTATGATGTTGCTTGTGGGAAACAGAAAATCGTACAACATATTTTAGTATGTGTAGACATGTTGAGGTGTTCTATCAGTATTAAATGTTATTTCGATAATAGGGTTATTTAGGGTATTTTTTAAATACTTCCTGACTGTCTGTATGGTTGATAAACTGTTAGTTTGATTTTATGGTAGGTAAAGCGACTTTGTTTTTATGGTACGGCATGATCACATGTTCGGATGGATGGGTGGTATGAAAAAGAGTGTCGCTTCGACGGTGTGGTCAGAATGATTTAATGACATGATTCGTTTGTGTGAGTGGAATGGTTTGATGGTATGTTTAGTTAGTGCGAGAGGGTTAGAGTGCTTGACTGGTATGGTAGACTAGTATGATTGAATTGTATGATAACTTAGTATGGTATCTTAGAACTAAGTCTGTATGGGTGTCGTAGATGGTTAACTTGATGGTATGGATGTTATGGTAGCTTGGTTAGAATTTTTGATTGGAATATTTGGTTTGTTGGACATATGAATATGTGTATAACTGGTGAAGTTATATGAAATGATAATCAATATGGTAGTCAATATATTCGACGGTTATATTGGTCAGTATGACTGAGGTCGGTGTTTTATATCGTCTGTATAAATAATATCATAACTGAGGTATGAATGGGTTAGAGCAGCTAATACATTTGGTTTGGATGATATATATTATTTTAAGTATACGTATATACTCTTGACTTTATGATGATATGGTTGGTATGGTTATCTGGTATGGTAATCACAGTTATTGGTTTGGATGGTTGGTATAATTGACTGGTTTTTTTTTGTTGATATGACGTTTGCTATTGTTGTTCAGTTGCTGGAGGGATGGTACCTACCTACTGTGTTTTTGGCAGTGTGGTTAGTTGTATGGATGTCTGTTATAATCGACTGGTTTGTTGGTGCTGATATGTTCGGCATGGTCTCTGGTATTGTTTGTCAGTTGGTATGAGCAGTATAAAATGAGTTGTTGGAATTTTTGTTTGGTATGCTTGTGGTATGGTGGTTAGCATGGTTATTGGTATAGATGGTTTGCATAATCAGCCGAATTGTTGATTTGGTTTGTTGGTTGTTATGTTTGGTTCATATCCTCCTTCTCAACACCGATTCGATGGTCGACAGGTATTAATGTTTGGAATGTTTGCCTGGAATATTTTAGTTGGTGTGGGTTGTGTGGCATGTTGGGTAGTATGCCACTAAGTATATTTATTTTTGGTGCTGGTCGTATAGCTAATGGTACTGGCTGTATCTAAATTTTGATAAGGTGTATGTGGGCTGAATGGACGAGGTATGCTTTAGTTATACTAGGCAGTGAGTAAATTTGGTCTGTGTTGGCAGAAAAGAAGGCATGTGTAATAGGTATATTTTATTTTGGTAAGACCTGTGCGGACTGAATGGCTGGGGTGTGCTTTAGTATTATTCAGTGGTGTGAATACTAGTTTATTTGGCTGGTGTCGTTCTGTAGCACAAATGGAAAGGGTGTTAGGTTATGGGCTTGTCTCAACTGTATAGTTGCTCGAGATATGATGGATGTTATGACTATTGTGTTGGGTGGTATGGTTGATTGCAATGACTGAGTATTTTCTTGGGTTATGGGAGATGGTACGTTGGTTGGTCTGGTATCAGTCGATAATGATTGTTTGACAGAGGGTAGGAATGTTTGTGTTATGGGTTGGTCTGGACTGCAAAGTGGCTTGGTACCTTGGGTTATTGGAGATGGTACGTTGGTTGGTCTGGTACCAGTCGGTAATGATTGTTTGACAGAGGGTAGGAATGTTTGTGTTATGGGTTGGTCTGGACTGCAAAGTGGCTTGGCACCTCGGGTTATGATGGCTGACATGGAATAACAGAGCATAATAAAAGTTGGCTAAGAAAAAATAAATTCAAAATGGTGGTCGGAAACAAGATGTTGGACAAGATTACAGCCGGAAACAATATTGCCAACAAGATGGCGTCCGAAAACAAAATAGCGGATAAGACGGTGGCCCAAAACAATATGGCGAACAAAATGGCGGTTGAAAACAAGATGTCGGACAGCAAAGTCGGAGCCTCCTCCTCTTTACTGCGCCAGAACATACCAAAGCATACTACTCATGCTATAAATATTATTTCGGAGCCATCCAATATAGTTAAAAACAGTTTTTTAGACTTCCGTATCTTAAAACATTGTCCACTAGTCGGACACGAGTCAAACTAAGATAGGAACCTATATTAAACTTCGCTACAGACTTTTCATCAATAAAATGGCCACTGCAAGTGCCATAGGTACACGCAGCACTACGAGAACACTGCACGCCAGTTGAGAGCCCTGCGCGTAGTGGAGATGGCGCCCCTGCAGCACGTGCCAGTGTAAATATTATAGTTCCCCCGCTTCTCGGTCAAAAAAAGAGAAAAACGATGCAGGCAGGCAACTTAAGCATTTAGTTCTAAGAACTGACGTATCGAGAGTGTACGCTTGCATTAAATAAACCTAGATTTAAGTGGCCATAAATGACATTTATTTTGTGTACATTAGAGCACGTATTTCTATATCATCAACACGTTTACTTTTTTAAAAATTCCTTAGTTTCCACTTGGATGGCGCATGGATACAGTGTGACGGTCCACAGCATCGGAAATGTTACATATGGTGGAATGATACACAATTAGAAGGAAAGTAGATCATCAGCAGGCCTTTCCAAAGTGCTCGATTAACCCGGGAACAACCTTTATAGTTCATTCACGGTTACATCCAACTTCTCTGAAACCTTGCTATTGTTATACTTTCAGGACATTCCTCCGCCTCATTCAAACAAAGCTTAACATTTTGAGGAGTATGCACGTATACACTCGGGGCTACGTTTATATACACATTTCTTTGCTCTTCAAAACAGATCTCCCGCTTTTGTGGTTTTTACTATTTCGCTTGAATTTATTGGAATCCAAGTAAAAAATTAAAACTAGCCAACATTTCAATCGTAAGAATAAAACTGTTATTTTTAATAATTCCCGAAATGAACACGATGTATTTTAAAACCTGTTACATCTGTCGCGATGCATTGATTGGTGCACATTCAACGCGCGATTCCATTGGCCGACGGCGCATCCAATAATAACAGTGGCAGAGTGCAGTAAGTGTGTGTGGTGTAGCCAGGACCAATAGGACGAAGGTAAGTGGAAATGCAGAGACCAAAACAACTGATATTGCTGTAGTGGAGAATATTGGCAGCTCCCTTCAAACTTGTGATCAGTGACTGTAAATTTGTGCCGTCGTAAAGAGTTAACTAAGTCTAGAGAAGTACACCACCGGGACGACGCACCTCATTCGTGCGTCACTTTAATAAAAATGTGTATGATAACTATTTCTTACTAGGCATTACAAGATAAATATTATTATTTATAGACAAAATAAAATTAAAAGTTAATTTAGTCAAAAATAAGATACTTTTATGTTAACATAAGTATAAAACAATTATGATATATGGCATTATTCGGAAACAACCAACGGAGTTCAATGACCTGCAGGCTAGACTCTACAGTCTTATGTACACACGTGCTGATATTAACTGCACATTGGTTGTCTGCTATCACGGTTGAAGGCGACGATTGGGCCAGCCTTCTCCAGGAGTCGTCGAACACCGCGTGGACCAATGACTGAAGTTATATAAACACACGTGTTTTGAGTTCTAGTTCGTCTCAAAATAAACCGGCGAATTTTTCAGGTCTCTAAACCAAACACACATCACACATGGGGGTGATTTTTCAAATGTTTCACTCGGAAAAGTGCGAGGAAACTGCGGGAATAGACTAGGGGCAGTGACTTTTCGCGAAAAGATTTCGACACAAGATACAGTCCAAAGCGCTCTAGGGTCGTCCAGCTTCTTTGGTTGGCTAAAAGAAATGTTCTGGCCCGTGTTAACCGCTTGCGCACGAATCACGAAGGTTCAGTGTCGGAGTTACTTAGTTCTGAGTGGCTTGGTCGAAGACGGACACGGCGCCAGCAGCCAATGGAGGTATAACAACAGCTGAGGTGTGTATGTAGTATTGAAGTCTACTGTGCGCTCCGATTTTTACGCGAAAAGTCACTATAGTTGAATTGACGGGAGAGCGCATCAGCAACGTCGGCATGTGGGTGTGACGTTGCTGCAGGCACTGCAAACAGGAATTTGCGAGTATCAGTAAGGCGCGGTGCAAGTAGGCTCGAGGCACGAACGGTGACTCAGCTGACTGCTGACACTGGGCCCGCCACATACCGCGTTCAGCGGCGACGTTTAGTCATGAAGCCTCGTGGCCAAGGAACATCGGCGACCCTCTACCGACTGCTGATTTTCGCGAAGAACTATGCACACTCAAGGATATACTCCAACACCCTGCACGTCAACACGCAGCGCTCCTTGGATTATAACTCAAAATAACTCGCCTTGCGAAAATATAGCCACCACACCTTCGAAATAACTCTGAATAATTATTTTTAACGAATAAAGTGAGCGAGTTGGAGAGATTTGGGCGGCTCTTGAGCACTTAACGCACACATTCATTTTTAATTTCCAGTGTTGCGAAGGAGAGAATTTTTGGTGCGAAAAGTACTTGCGTATTTTTTATTTTAACAGACGCTTTGGAACCTACGGAAATAGCTTCAGTGCATCCACGGCACGAGGAGCAACCAATTGTAAAATAGTCTGTGTGTCGTCAGCAACCAATAGCGTTGCCCGGGGAAAGGCATTGTCCGTGTTGGTGCAAAACTTCCGACCTTGTACAGCACCGACAATGATTTCACCTATTCTGCAACATGTGAGACGTGAACGAGTATATGCGGGATAATAAGTTAAAGGGTTGACATCGAGCTCGTAATAGCCGATGTGGGTGAAGCGAGGTGAGTATGGAGCAGCGCCGGAGTGCTAGGGTGGGAGGAACGGGAGATCACCGAAAAAAAACCCGCCGACCGGCGACATCGTCCGGTGCGATTCCTACATGCAAAAATCCGGGGGCACCCCCCCCCCCTCCCGGGGGAATCGAACCCGGTTCGCCTTGGTGGGAGGCGAGTAGTCTAACCACCACACAGCCGCGACCCCATTGAAACGAATTAAAAAAAATTAAATGTAGGTCTGACTATACGCATATAATCTTATTTCAGATTCAGATCAGACTGAAAGGTACGAGTTCTGTGGTACGTAGCTTGCCTTCGGAAAGTTTTAAAAATGCTAAATACAATGAATTTAAACGAAAATACGTTATTTTCTATGCGGTTTTTATAATAACAACGCAAAAATTGTAGGTCGCTACTTATTACTGGAGACAGGAAAATTTCCCGTTTTAAACGACCTGTAGGCTAGACTCCACTGGCCTATGCATTCTCGAGCCTCAACTCTCAGTTGATTGGCTGCTGCACCAGTGTGTAGCGTGGCGCCAGATTCTGTGCTTGTTTGCAGGTCTCATAAGTAGGGCCAGTGACTTTTCGCGTAAAAATCGGAGCACACAGTAGACTTCAAAACTATATACACACCTCAGCTGTTGTTATACCTCCATTGGCTGCTAGTGCCGTGTCCGTCTTTGACCAAGCCACTCAGGACTAAGTAACTCCGACACTGAACCTTCGTGATTCGTGCGCAAACGGTTAACACGGGTCAGAACATTTTTTAGCCAATCAAAGAAGCTGGACGACCCTACAGTGCTTTGGACTGTATCTTGTCTCGAAATATTTTCGCGAAAAGTCACTGCCCCTGCTTATTAGCTCAGAGTTCACCTGGATGTGTCTAATAAACTACGATCCAATTGCAAACCTAACATAAATATGAATGTGCTTGAAGTCCAACTTGTCCTAAAATGAGTTCGCGACATTTTCCGGTCCCTGGTTATTGGTAGGGACATTCTGTTTTCCGCGAAAAGATTTCCTGTCTAGTTGTATTTAAAAACACCTTAGCTCAACCACACTTCCGCGATTGGATAGTTTCCCTCGCTGCGCGTCATAGGCGCGTGCCAGTGAATCGCAGTCGTCCAATAGCGGAGCACACTAAATCTGACTAGCCCAATTAGGTACAGTCTGTTAACAGTATCTTAACATACTTTCTGAATCAAACCTTTGAAACGTAACCTCGCGTATGACGTGTTAGGTGGTTTCCTACATATGACGCGCATCACAAACTTTATATACTTCTGTTAAAATGATTGTATATTGTTATGGGTAGAATTGAAATTCCACTAGTTTTTTTTATAAATTAAAATATTTCATTTATAATTAATATTAATAAAACTCGCGANGTAGAATTGAAATTCCACTAGTTTTTTTTATAAATTAAAATATTTCATTTATAATTAATATTAATAAAACTCGCGAGAAAACGTGAGTGTTATAATACCTAGTAAGAAATAATTTTCATTTGAATTATTTTTAAACTGAGTGGGCGCGAATGCGGTGCGTTGTCCCTTTGGTGTAACTCTGTAGACTTGGTTAATTTTCGTTTGCATAAGGCGGAGGAATATCATGAAAGCAGATCTTCAGGAGGGCTTCAGAAAAGTTTAAGGTAACCATGAANCGTTTGCATAAGGCGGAGGAATATCATGAAAGCAGATCTTCAGGAGGGCTTCAGAAAAGTTTAAGGTAACCATGAATGGACTGTACCGAAATGTCTTCTCAAAGAAACCAAAGGGGAACCGCAGGTTTTTTGTCCACGTGAGATGTTGAATTCTAACTTGCGTGGAACTTTTTTTGCGAGAAGCAGGTGTCTCCAGTTATATGAAGAGATACGTGCATTTCACGAATTATTGTGGCAGTAGCCTAGTCTTCTCAGACATTCACATACTCTCGCTAAAGTTGTTTACTCATTAATATAGACGTGCGAAATACGTCTTATTATTTCAAGACGGACTAGACGTCAAAAACTACAGATTGTCCGGACACACCCTGGATGGCTTTCGTCCAATAGGAAACCACTAACTAGAGGCTAGGTGCTGGAAAATTTCTTCTATTCATTTTAGGACAAGTCTGATCTCAAACGTGAGTAGTTAAAAAATAGTGGTTCTGCGTAAGGGGCTGGGGCTGGGAGACGAGGGACGAGCGGCCATCTTGGATGAAGTCAACCTCTTGCTCTGTCATNCCAGCCCCTGACGCGGAACAGCTATTTTATAACTACTAACGTGTATTTTTGCTATGTTTGAAATTGGATCACTTTTTATGCGACACGTCCGAGCGAACTCCGAGTCAATAACAGACCTGCAAGGAAACAACCACCGAATCCCATTGAGGAAAATCTGACTATAGATGGTTCACTGTAAACTCAGCACTTTTGAATAAACCTGTGAAAAAAGTCAGAGCCTTTTGCAGCGTTTATTTTTTAACCACCACAATGACTGGCGTGCTTCCAGTTAAGTTGGTAACGAAATGCGAAAAGTAGTTCCATATTTTAGAGTTATATTCAAAGGGTAACTTTTACATTTGCAGCCACTGAATTTATTTGAAGTATTTTCTGCCTATTTTACGCTGATTAAAGTAAAAAAGATTACTTTTTTTATATTTACGTTTGTGCCTGTTTCGCAGTTTTTTTTACTTGATCCGCGCATGAATAAAGTAAGAGGGTCGGTGCAATACTAATTTTACATATGGAGGAATGATAAAAACTTAGCAGAGAAATTATATCTTGGCGGGGCTTTCAGAAGTGCTCAGTCAACGGTGAACGGACTTAAAAAAACTGGGACAGCAGCAGGTCCATCCTTATGGAGGTACAACCGGTGCGACCGCAGAAGGCGTCCCGTCCCGCCAGGAAAAGAAATTACATTTTTTACTTAATAAAAATATTTAAATATTTAGCATNATTTTTTACTTAATAAAAATATTTAAATATTTAGCATTTTTAAGCAGTGAATTATATACTTAAAGATAAAATGCATTTATTGAGACATGTTTATTTATAAAATGTAAAGTATAACAATAATATATTAGGCGCAAGGCACGGGATCTCGAGAGCAAAGCATGTTGTTGGGAAGGAGATCGCCTCGCGTGAAAGCGGGATTAACTAGTTTGGAAGGGAAGGAAAGGCCTCGCTAAGGTTCTTGCATTGGTTGAGCTTTCGCTACGGACAGCGTTAAGCAGCAGTCAATAGTCACAAAACTGAGGCTAGAAAATACATTTGCCTACAGGTTTTTTAACCCAATAAGGTGTTAATAATTTTTTCATTTCAGGCGTTGCAAAAGAGCATATTTATGGTGTGGAAGGTACTTAGTAATTTCTTATAGCTGCTGGCAGTGATATTTCGCGGAAATATTTCGAGACAAGATACAGTCCAAAGCACTGTAGGGTCGTCCAGCTTCTTTGATTGGCTAAATAATGTTCTGGCCCGTGTTAACCGTTTGCGCACGAATCACGAAGGTTCAGTGTCGGAGTTACTTAGTCCTGAGTGGCTTGGTCAAAGACGGACACGGCGCCAGCAGCCAATGGAGGTATAACAACAGCTGAGGTGTGTATATAGTATTGAAGTCTACTGTGTGCTCCGATTTGTACGCGAAATTTCACTGCCCTTACTTATAGCTGCTGGCAATTTGGAACCTGCGGGAAGTGTTTCAGTACACCCATAGCACGAGTGAGCGAAGAGATTTGAGCGGCTCCTAACAGCGAGGTCTTGAGAACCGACGAGGGTGATAGTGGTGAGTACGGAGCAGTACTGGAATGAAGGGGCGGGGGAAATAGGAGATCCCCGAGAAAACCCGCCGACCAGCGGCATCGTCCGGCACGATTCCCACTTGCGAAAATCCGGGAGTGGCTGAGCCGGGGATTGAACCCGGTTCGCCTTGGTGGGAGGCGAGCAGACTCACCTCGTCAAGCGCCTCCTACATTCCTCTTACTCGCTGAGTTTTTCCTGTACGCATGAGTTAATACTTTTTTTTCCTCCTTTCTCTGGTAACTGACCCCCGCATAATCACGAGGAGCGCTGACTGGGCAGAAAGCTGCAGGGATATTTTTCCTCGAGTCTTTCCTGCCTGGGCGAAGTAAGCTGCGCATAGTACGAGGCACTTACACCGAAACCACGTTGTGCGCGCATTTTCACCGCTGCGGCAGAACCAAACCGGTTTAAGGACGCTACAGCCTTAACATACATTACTAGACACCTGAAAAATTCGCGAGTTCAATGACCTGTAGGCTATACTATATTTTCGTATGCAAAATCATGCAGATATCGCTGTTCATTGGTTGCTTGTTGTATTAGCGGAAGACGGTGATTCGGTCTGCATTTTACTGTGTATTTATTATAGGCTCAGAGTTGTCCAGGAGGTGTAATTTAACGGGTAGGCCAATAGCATTAGCGATACAAACGTACGGGATTTTGAATTCTAGCTTGTCCCGAAATAAAAACGCGAATTTTTCAGGTCTCTATACATTACTTTATATTTGTACGAAATACTGCTCAGTTTCTACACATTACTAGGGGCAGTGAAATTGCGGGGAAAATTTTTCAAGACAAGTTATATTTCAAAACACTGTAGGGTCTTTTACATATCTTGATTGGCTGAATCACTTTTTGACACGTGTTAACTGCCTGCACACGAATAACGCAGGAGCCGTGCCGATGTCGCCGAATTCTGAGTGCGTGGCCCGGACAAATATGAACACGCCTTCTCAAGCAGACAGCAACCAATATCATTAGACAAACTGCTGTTGGGTGCTTCTAGTGTTGAAGTCTACCGTGCATTCATATTTTTTTTCCGCGAAAAATCACTAGCTCTACACATTACTCGTCAGCACTATTTCCTAACATTAAAAATGTTTCGAACGCTTAGTTGTTGCATTGTGGAATGTCAAAAATCACAATTTTTGTTTTTATTCGGACGTACAAATAAAACAAACGCAATATTTTTAAAGAAAATTTAGAAAGGTGTTATTGAAATGGCATATCTTAACTAACTATAAAGTATACTTACAAATTCATTTTACAAAAAAAAAAAAAAAAAAAAAAAAAAAAAATCGAAGGCTACTACAAATAAAAAAGATACAAACATTTCCTTTATTTTAAGCAAATTTTAAGAACTATTGGGTATATATTTTATAGCATGGTTCCGTGTGTTAGTGCGAATTGTTTAATTTCGGCAAGTTGAGTGAGTTTTTATTACATTTACATCTCCAAACATTAAAATTGTAATTTTGAAATGACAATATTCGCGTGCTGACTTTGTGACAATTAGCGTTTCGCGGTAGATGTAACATATTTTACAATCCGTTGCGTTCTTTTGCGAAGTTATTGAAAACAACATATTCATTGTTACGATTTGAAATGATGGCTAGTTGTAATATTCTGCTCAGATTCCGACAAAGCCAGCGAAGCAGTGAAACCACGGAAGTGTGAGATTTGTCTTCGAGAGCGCGAGCGTGAGCGTGGTCCGAAGTGTACACTGCACACTCGTCACAGGGCAAAGTGACGCTGGCAGAGCGACCCGGTGTTTCCCGCCGCAGATGCCGTCTTCCTGTCGCCCTCGCTTCCGGTCGCCGCGGCGCTCTATTCGCGTCACAGGAACGCGACAGGAAGTCTCGTGTTTTCTCAACTTCCGTCACCCTGCCTGCCCCTACAAGGACTTGCCTCGCTACTTAGGCCCTGCCTACTTACTCGTGGCTACTGGAAACTAAACAATTCCACAACATTACATTTTCTCCGGACGTTTTGCAAGGCAACATAGTGCCAACACTAGAAATGGTGATTTATTGCGAACATATTTAACGCCCAAGGTGGTCTCGGAACCTCTGTGTTTCCCTGTCACCAGGGACAGCAACGTTTCGCGTTTTGAATGCCGCGCAGGAGAGAGACCATTGTTGTGCTAAATATTTTATAGCCTCAGCTTTCCGTTGATTGGCTATTGCCCCAGTGTAGCAAGTTTCACCTCAGATCAGGTGGCACGAGATTCGGCGCTTGTTTCCTTGCTGGTCTGCTATTGGGTCAGAGTTCATCTGGGCGTGTCTCATAAACTGTGATCCAATTGCAAACGTAACAGAAATACACGAGCGTTTGAAGTCTACCTTGTCGTAAAATGAATTCGCGAAATTCTCCAGTCCCTATAGATGACACATTTGCAGGCGAATCATGTACGTTCAGTGTAAGAGCAGCATAAGTCTATGAAAACGAAGCTTGCAAGCGTCTCGGACAGTGCCAACCAAAAGTAACCTTATTGCGCTTTATCTACGCAACTATGTACACTGGGTTTGAATGAGTTTCCACTTTCAACAATCGGCCAAATTACGTAGCGAAATTACAGCTTGCAAAATGTTAGTGGATTTGGGCGGCTCTTAGAACCGAGGGCTTGAGAGCCGACGAGGGTGAAACGAGGTACGGGGCAGCGCCGGATTGCAAGGGCGAGGGAGACGGGAGTTCCCCGAGAAAACATACCAGCGGCATCGTCCGGCACGATTCCCAGACGGGAAAATCCCGGAGCAACTCGACCGGGAATCGAGCAAAAAGTTAGTTGCGAAACATACCTGTACTTGTTAAGAGCTGGGCATTTCATTGACGATTACTTATTGCTTCCTCCGTGTCTTTTGTTTGCTTGTCCACAGCGACAACAGGTGTACCGGTGAATGGCTGCTAATCCATTGAGAAGTATGCACGTATATACTCGGGGTTGCGTTTATATGGACATTTCTTTGATATTAAAGACAAATCTCATACTTTTAAGGTTTTACTATTTTGCTGAACTTTATCGCAATATAAGTAGGAAATTATAACGAATAAGCATTTTAGTTCATAAGAATAAAACTGTTTTAAGTGTGTCTCAAATGAACACGATGGATTGTAAAAAAACTATTCCATCTTTCGCGATACACTAATAGGCACTCAGTCAACACGCGGCTCCATTGGCCGACGGCCAGCCAATAATAAACAATGCAGAGATAGCCAGGACCAATAGGAGGAAGGTGGTTGTCATTACAGAGACCAACACAACTGACATCGCTGTGACGGGGAATACAGACAGCTTACTTCAACATTGCCTCCACCGCCAGCAAAGTTGTGCCGTACTCACAGGGTTAATGGCCCGACAAGTTCTAAGGCATGGGCATATTCACGTTCGCCAATAACAACAGCGAGCCGAATAAATTGTTTTTTATAAAATTATCAAGCTCATTCACGTATGTTGTAGTCCAGTGGTGTTTTTCAGCCCTGTTCAAAATTTTGGAGAGGCAGATTTCCCCCTTATACTCGTTGCTTAGCAAAATTCAGAATCATCTTAATATAAAAATGTACGGAATTAAAAAAAAGGGGGAAAATAAATAAATAA
Organism: Clitarchus hookeri; assembly: GCA_002778355.1. Classification (NCBI taxonomy): domain Eukaryota; kingdom Metazoa; phylum Arthropoda; class Insecta; order Phasmatodea; family Phasmatidae; genus Clitarchus; species Clitarchus hookeri. The sequence goes on along the minus strand of NQII01001516.1, from coordinate 41,629 downwards.
TTGTCTGTATTGCATAAGGCCACCGTGTTGAAAGAGTTAACGTAATGACAAATAATGACGCGAATTTGGCTCACAAACACAGTCGGTGGATTAAAATACAGCAGCGGTTCGCAACGGTAGAAGGTGGGTGTCTCGTGATAAGGCGGCGGTCGCTGCTCAGATTACGTGTCCGCGGGTGTCCGCACAGCAGCAGAACCGGTTCTGTGACGTCAGTCAGCTGCCTTCCCATACGTCACACTCCAGCAGGGGGGAAGGGACATAACCGCCGCGTTGCAACACGGACTCAGTGAGGTTGTCTCACCCAGGGACAACATTCCGAAACATCAGCATGCTGAAGGGCGCTGCCTATCAACTGGCAGCTGCGAGATTTGAATAGTAAATCCCACGTTANAAACATCAATTCAGAGTACTCCAAAACCGCTAAAAACGGCCTTTCCAAGGCGCTGTAGCTCAAAATGCACGCATCAGATACATACAAAACTACTATAGGGGCCTGCACTGAACCTTCCTAAAGACTTCCCACTAATAAAATAATATGGTCACCGCTGAAAGTCCCATAGGTACACGCAGCACGACGAGAACACTGCACGCCAGTTCAGAGCCTTGCCCTTAGCGGGCGTACTTCATGCGCGTGGCAGTGTCGCCCTTATCGCTCCCACGCTTCTCGGCCTAAACGTGGGAAAAAGTTCCAGGTAGACGAGCGCCTTAAATATCGCAGCTGCCAGCCAGCAGGTAGTGAGTGCCCTAATGGCTTATTCTACTCAGGTTGGGAAGCTCAATGCTTTTAGTTTGCAACTAAACATTTTCGCCACTACGTAAGCGCTAGTGTCGCATATGTACCAGATTGTTTTCAATTTTCCACCTTAAAAACAAAATAATAGCAATAATCATAAATAAAATATAAAAACTTCGTAACTAAGTAAAATATTCCTTATTTATTAATCACGTAGCTTAAAATTTTTAATTATAAGTGACCTCTTTGGAACACTGCGTATAATAGCGGCGGAAATTTTCCCTATGCCAAACTCTTCCAAAAGAAAAACAGTTTTGTTGCTAACCTGAGTAGAATTAACATTGCCGTGGTCTTGATCACTTTATCCCTGCGTCTGTAAAGTATAAAACAGTAAGATTATTAGAAAATTAAGTAGTTAGCAGGTTTGCTGGTTCTTACATATTTATGCATTAACAAACAGAAAGCAAAAGAAGTAATTCCAGTTTTCACAAATAATTTAATAACACTTTTAATTCAGCGTTAAGACATGGAAGATGTTACCAACCTTATTAGGGCGCATACTTTCTGTGCACTTGTTAAAATATATGCAGGCAGGGGAATGACATTTTGCAAAGGTCGATTTCTAAACTGCTCAATTAACCGTGAACGGCCTTAACCTTCTGTTGAGACCATAGACTTTACGCATGTACCCGACATTGACTTACGCCAAAGGAACACAACTTTCAAAGTCACATGGTCAACAGTGACGAACGCATGGGTTGTATCTTAATTTTTAAAAGAAAAGTGCTTTTATATGAAAAAATGGGGGTGCGTGCACTTATGTACACTTCTTTGGCGTGACTAAAATAAAATTTTCGCGCATAACCTCAAATACTTGAAAACACTTTCAAAATTTTATTATACAACGATACGCGCATAACCTCAAATGCTGGTTGCTAAGTAACAGCATGCATTATCTGCTTGATTGCATTGTTCACTGTCGAATTTCGTTACAATGTGCGCGCGCAACTTCCGTTGCACACTAAACTTTTACCCTCAACGCGCCAAAATAAGTATAACTTCAAAAATACTTTTTACCAATTCGAATCTAGTCAAACCGCATTATAGATTGGTTAGAGGAAGTATGCAAACATCTCAAAGCACTTGTTTTCTAAGCAGTATTCTAACCTCGAATCCAATCCACGCCATATTTGCTAGTCGTAATGGCAGGATAGTAGTTCGGTGTTGGGACACAAGAGATCGATCTACCTCACCTACATTCCACGGTTGAGACTGTCGGGGTGGCAGCCATGCAAGTTTTATTACGAACTTCAGTACCGGGCATTGGGCGTTGAACTTATTTCACTCTTACATTATCCAAGGTATAAAAAAAAAACAAAGTGGGCTAATCTTCTCTGATTTGCTAACCTTCGCACTTTTTCCGAACCCACTTTAAAGTAGTCCCCATTTTAATTAGATTACTACGAGAGAAAAAAAAAACTACTCATGTTGCGTGATGTCCGTACACGTGTGAATACATATGAATGCGCTTGTTTCTATGCTGATTATTTCCCGTGCGTTCTTTGAAAACATTTTGACTACTATGATCTGTGAAATACGTTTGCGCTGTGTATTGCCAGTTTGTCCCAACGTTTCTGGCCGGTGTCTCTACTACTGCAAGAAGCCATTCGATTGGCCCGCTCGTGCCAGTTGCCGAAATGTCGGGGACGTAAGCAGTTGTCGACGGAGTGTGGCATGCTGTCGAAAACCGTTAAAACAAAGTGGCGGGAAAATAATATGTTTGAATCGCCTTTCTTATGAGCATTCAACGTCGCCTTTGAAGCAATAAGCCTGTATTTGCATCTGAAATATTAAGCGTAGTTTTATTGCGCGTTGTGGGGGAGGGGAAATGGGGGGAGCTTACCACAACACCACTTTTAAATTGCGTGTGTTGGTGCAGTCAGCAGGATATCCAATGGTAAATGCCACGACTGCATAAAGCATGTGGTGTCAAGAGCATACAATATCTGGGAAATGGAGACATGCATTGGTTGTAGTAAAGGCTAGAACAATCACAAATAAAGCAAAAATTTTGACATAAAAAAAAAACAACACGTGATTCCCAATGTCCATCGAGAAGGCATATCCTGCCATGTTTGATGAGAACAATTTATAGGGCATGTCTAGGGAAACATTTTTAAGACAAGTTTTTTATATTCTGTAATTTCGCAATGTTACTTTTTTTTGGTCTAAGTATGCATTGCTATGGGAGCCCATTATTAAATGTAATTTAATGTAATTTTCATAAGAAACATTATAATAGGAACGTATTTTAAAGCCTGTTTAGCTATTTGAATTTTTTTAATGCTTGTATTTTTGATATAAGCAGTTTATGAGGAAAAAAAAAAGGAAAAAATAATTCTGGAGATAAAGAAAAAGAAAACTAATAGTTTGTTGAATCATTTCTCAAAACTTTTAGGGTTAATTATCTTGTATTCCGATTCATATCAGGGGATGGTTGAATCGTCGCAATTTGTTGCGACTACGTTATTTGTTTGTACTCCGCTATTTAAATTTTGTTACTTAAAGGTTTTTGGTAAGACTCATTTTGCTTAATTGAGTGGAATGGAAGGAAAGGGAGTTGAAGGTCACTGTCGTGGAGTGGTGGGGTTTCCTACGGGTGCTCCCACTCTGTGACAAGTTATATTTATCCATAATTATAATATTTTATTTACAATTAACATGAATGAAAACAGCAAGGAAATCGAAGTGTTCGTAGCGCCTAGTAAGACATATATCTCATGCAAAATTTATCAAAGTGAGTGCGCTGACCTTTTGCTGTGATTTTTGAGACTTAGTTAAGCTTCGTTTACAGAAGGCGGAGGTACAGTCTAAATGCAGAACTATAGCGGGGTCTCAGAAAAGTTGTAAGTCAATATAAATGGACTATAGTCTGTGTGTGGTCCATTTCCACGAGATAATGTCTGTGGCAGGTTAGCAACAAACCTATACACTCGCAGTTCCGACAGCTTACAATCATTGTTTGAATTGTTTACACCGGGATAAATCAAGGGTAAAAGAAGTTGAACGTGGCAACTTGTGTCCGCTGTACATACCGGCGCTGTGTAATCAGAGGCGACCCAGCTAGGCCGCTCCACTTTCACAGTCGGCTGCCGACCGAAGCCACGATGGCATGCCGCGGGGAGGGGGTGCGAGGGCTTCGGCAGAGGGGCGGAATAAAATAAACCAGTTTTATCTCCCCCTAAAGTCGATATCTCTCCGGCTATATATTCCCACGGACTTTCCTCGGGCCGTGCTCCTTACCACTCTCTTTCTCCTGCCTGGAAACCGGGCTTGGAACTTCCGCGGCGCGTGGCAAAGACAATGTACCCTGCATTTCCCGCGCCTCTTTGACTCACCCTTCTCCACCACCTCGCCCATTCCGGCCTTGATTTATTTTCTTGTCCTCCCCACCATGTGTGGCTTCGATCTCTGGCTCACTGCGGTGCGGCTGCTGTCCTTTCCCGATCTCCACCTCCCTCCCGATCGCCCTCCCACTTCCCCTTAAACTCCCAGGGACCTCGAGAACAACCGAGCTTAGCAACAACACCTCCTTGCGGCGGGCGAGTCGCGCATGCCGCCTGCAGCGCTACAGGTGGCAGCTTTAGCAACCAGCGTTCTATGCAACGCTGGCAGTTGTCCTCATAGCCGTGGTTCAACTGCATAGTGAATATGGCTTAGAGTGATTACGCTGGCTGCGCAGAACCAGTCTCCGTCTTCCAGCATTGAACTTATTTTTTGCCAATAAAACTATCATAAAAGACGTGGATAGGATTTGCGGTTATAACACTGTTTTGTAAACAAGTGCTTTGAGATGTTTTTATATTTCCTCTTACCAACTTGTAATGCAGTGCGATAGAATTAAAAATTAGTAAATTATTAAATCCGTACAAAAGTACGTGTCTTTTGAAAAATAAAATACAAACAAACACGTTCATCACTGTCGACCATGTGGCTTTGATAGCTGTGCTGATGTGGGGTAGGTCAATGTTGGGTACATGAGCAGAAGACGAATAATCGGTCTACGTAATCTTTAGTCTATGGTTCCGACCTGGGTAGAATATATGTTGGTCTATGGGTTCAACAGCGCCGGGCGTGGTCAGTAAATACATACACACTCTCGCCGACGGAGGTAAGGCCCTCGGGCCCATCGCCTAAGCCGAGGCAGACCGCTTGTTCGTCTTCTGCGCATGTACCCAACATTGACCTACCCCACACTAACACAACTGTCAAAGCCACATGGTCGACACTGATAAACGTAATAGGGATTTTCCCTGAAAAATCAGTTACACTTTCATTGATACCATCAAAATAAATACCGTAATAATACTACCGAGCAAAATATTATTCCCGCGAGCACTAAATTTTTTTTAATTATCACGCTTTCAGAATGTAAATTTTTTAAACTATTTTGAAAACTATTAAAAGCGTCTTGCTATTGGCTAACGTGCGCGTGGTATAGTTATACATGTCTTGGTCTCGCCACCTTGATGTCGGCGCGCGTGCGAACGCGTGTTCGGCCGGCTGCCGAGTTTTACAGAGGAACTTTGAAAATGAAATTAAATTGTTTTCGGAAATTTATGTTTCTTGCGAAATTTACTGATACTTATAACATGATTTTGCTTCAATTATCGCCGCCTTGCTTCCATGTTTGAAATGTAGTCGGCGTTTCAAAAAAACCATTTTAGTACAGAAATGTGCAATGAATTTATTAAACTTGTAGGTAAATACTAAGAAATCTACTGTCACAATAACCACTTTTCTTTTAGACTCATGTCGTTCTGATTAATTTAAATATTTTTCTACAAAGACATTTGAAAAAAAAAAAACGTGAAGCCTTTAGTGGTCACATTTGACGAACTTTCTATTTGCATACGCATATTAATTACTGTCANCAATAACCACTTTTCTTTTAGACTCATGTCGTTCTGCTTAATTTAAATATTTTTCTACAAAGACATCTGAAAAAAAAAAACGTGAAGCCTTTAGTGGTCACATTTGACGAACTTTCTATTTGCATACGCATATTAATTACTGTCNAAAAAAAAAAAACGTGAAGCCTTTAGTGGTCACATTTGACGAACTTTCTATTTGCATACGCATATTAATTACTGTCATTTTGAGATCCCGGTTTTTTTTAAATAGTCTTCAAAACTAAGGATAAGGTTAAATTAAAATCACACAAGTTTTATTAAATAAATGTTTTAAACGTAGGCCTATATAACGGGCATAAACAGGAGCATATAACCTCGAAATGACGAAGCAATTTCCAGCGATAACATTATTATTATCTGACAACGGAAGTTTTCGTATTTTAATAACAAAGTGCAAAAAAACCTACCGGTCACATAATGTAAACAACAAAAGTTTTTATAAAATTTCCTCGGATTCTCGTTGGCCGTACAGGCACCACCTTTAAAATAAATATTACAGTGTCACGGATAAGGCCAGTGGAATTACGGTAAGAAAACACATTTACTTAATNACCACCTTTAAAATAAATATTACAGTGTCACGGATAAGGCCAGTGGAATTACGGTAAGAAAACACATTTACTTAATACTGAAATTATTTTCAGGCACAAAACATGTACTTTTGTCGCAAACTGCGTAGTGTTTTACGGTTCTGAACCACGTTTAGACACGTTTTACGTTTTGTTTTTCACTCAAAATTATCTGCATAGGTATCTTATTATGAGTACATTTCGTTGCATNTAGGTATCTTATTATGAGTATATTTCGTTGCATTTTTGCTTATTGGAACTATGCAACGCTTGCTGGTGTTTAATGAAACAGCGATAACATTAAAATCCTCCGGAACAACGAAATATGATAAATATTTCAAGTGCACACGTTACCCGCTAAAGGCGTTTGCACGTAAACAACACAATCCAACACGTGTACTGACGTCACAGGTACATAAGCATGGCGGCGTCCGTTTTCCCGCGCAAAATGGCAGTCTATTTTAACATGCGTAATTCTAGAGTTATACACACACAAATAAAGAAAGGACCACAGTGTGTGTCTTAAAGTTTATCAGACTATCACGTGANATACTATCACGTGGCAGGTAGAAAAAAGTAGGAACAATCCCTATTGTTTATATCTTAATTTTCAAAAGACACGTGATTTCATATGAAAAAATTACTTTACCAATTAGAATTGAATCAAAATGCATTGCAAATTGGTTAAAGGAAGTATGCAAGAATCTCATAGCACTTGTTTACTAAACAGTGTTCTAACCTCAAATACAATCTATACCGTGTTTGCTAGTCGTGTTGGCAGATAAGCAGTTCAGTGTCGAGACACGGGGAAAGGTCGTGCGCTGCCAGCGAGATCGGTCTGCCTCACCTTCAGTCCATGCTCGGGCCAGGGACTTCAAACAACCACTAGGGGCTATTCACGGTAAAGCGAGCACTTGTTAAGGCAGTGGCAAATCATTCCTTTCAACCAATTTCTACCTTCCCGCCACTATTTAATATAAACGTCGCCATATGACTAGGGCCAGTGACTTTTGGCGTAAAAATCGGAGCACACAGTAAGACTTCAATACTATATACACACCTCAGCTGTTGTTATACCTCCATTGGCTGCTGGTGCCGTGTCCGTCTTTGACCAAGCCACTCAGGACTATGTAACTCCGACACTGAACCTTCGTGATTAGTGCGCAAACGGTTAACACGGGCCAGAACATTTTTTAGCCAATCAAAGAAGTTGGACGACCCTACAGTGCTTTTGACTGTATCTTGTCTCGAAATCTTTTCGCGAAATATCACTGCCCCTACATATGACTAATAAACTCAGTGGATACACATGAACACTTTCAAAAGTTAACATCTGATGCTGCAACGAAATGTATTTATTAGTGTTTAATGGCTGTTGGCAGGGGCGTAAAAATGTTTCGCTTGACCGTGGATAGGCTGTAATGTAACGCGCTGTTACAGCAACTGCAAAGTTTCTTTCCTTTTCGGCTGTAGTACACGAGAGGTAACATGCCCATGTTTGACTGGCCCAACGAGACCAGTGTTGCCCTGACAACGTGGTTACATAACTCGCCTGCGAAAAGCTGCGAATGTGTCAACAAACCTAACAAGTGTTTGGGAACCACAGAAGCTTGGATGCGGCACAAAATATTTCCGCGAAAAATGTCTATAATCTATTCACGGCTACTTCAAACTTTTCTGAAGCCCCGCTAAAGTTCCACTTTTAGGATATTCCTCCGCCTCGTGCAAACTAAACTTAACTATTTCTTGAAAATAACACCAAAGGACAACGCACCGAATCCGTGCGCACTCAGTTGTAGTAATGTTTTGCACGAGAACTATTTCTTACTAGGCGCTACCAACACACGTGTTTTCTCACTGTTTTATTCATATTTATTATAAATTAAATATTATAATTTGTAAATAAAATATAATTGAAACTTTAATTTAAATAATAAATAAAATACTTTTATGTTAACATAAGTATAAAGCTGTTGTGAGACATGGCGTATTTAGGAAATAACTAAACGCGTCGTACATGGGGTGATTTTTCAAAGGTTTGATTTAAAAAGGGTGAAGAAACCGTGAATACACTATAACACTGGCTTCTGCTACCTGTGTTCAATATCGCGAACTTCGCTGTCGGTTTTTGAGCGAAGAAGCTACCAGGGAGAAGTGCGTGTCTCTGGGGACGAGTTATCGCTAGGGAAACGGGAAGTTTTGCAAGAGAATCTGAGGACAAGTAAGAGGTTTTAAACACGTTTACATTTAAGAGGCTTGTTTGTGTCGGATCACAGAATATTAGACGTGACATGAAGGATGCTGAGTCAATACACCCCCCCCCCTCCACACACANCAACACCATCACCGCAGTGGCGCCGTAGATAGAGCCACGAGTGTTTCACAGGTTTGCATGGCGGCAGACTGTACTTCGTACCCTACACTCGGAGCACTCGTAGAGCCAGTGATTCTCCGCTGACTGACTTATATATCAACGCCCAGCCTCAACCATTGGTCTTAGAAACATGGCATTAGGATGAAACATTCGTTGTGCAATCTAGGCAGCCTGTAAACAGGAATTTTTCAAAATTCAACCCCTAAATAGGTAAACTGGGGGATCAAAATTTGTACGTAAAGAAAATTAGATGGTCTTATTACCTCTAAACTTTGTAAAAAAAAAAACTATAAAAATAAATAATTAAACGCATGTTTTACAGTTTAAATTTTTCATTCCACTTTATATTTTAAAATATGTATTCTATTTTAAATACATACTTATTATTTAAAAAATATTGCAGCGAAAACACTAATTCCACGCGGACAAAGTTAGGCAAAGGCGGGTTATAGCATACAGTGCAGAGTAGTTTACGGTATCTACATATTAGTTGTTGATAGGGACAGGTGTTTTTTGCGAAAATATTAATGCCCAGGCTTGACTTCAACATCCTACGTCCACAACCACAACTTCATTTGGTTATTAGCCACGTGTATACGAGAAGAAATGTTGTTATTTGACTGGGCCAATCGTAATAAAGATCTCCGATGCTGAAAGACCATGATTCGCGGGCAGACACTTAAGGCACGTAACATTAAAAAAAAAAAAGGAGGGGGATAAAGAGGTTGCAAACCCGTATATCTTCCCTTTCACATTTATTCGCATTTGGCTGTCACTGAGGTTTGCAACACGCTTGCAACGTCTGTAAAACACAGCCCCGAGATGAATTACGGATAACTGGCCTGGATTGGTGTGGTACGTGAAACTGTAATGAAATGTCGAGGTGCTTGGCAAACAATAACAAGCTACCAGGCAGGCAGTCTTCTTCCGACGGCAGTCTGCTGGTTTAGATTGTGAAGCCGCGCCATCAACGTGCACGCCGTCGTCGCCCGAGGCCGCGCGAGGGACTCGCCCCAGCGTGCAAACAAGAGCCCGCCGTTAACTGGGCCGTGCCGAACGCTCCTCTGCATCAGCGAGCGCATATTTCATGAAGACCGCTGTACGTCCGCGCAAATTAACTGCCGGCCCTTCNCTCGGCTGGGCGATTGCGCTGCGCCGAGGTGCTTGGCAAACAATAACAAGCTACCAGGCAGGCAGTCTTCTTCCGACGGCAGTCTGCTGGTTTAGATTGTGAAGCCGCGCCATCAACGTGCACGCCGTCGCCCGAGGCCGCGCGAGGGACTCGCCCCAGCGTGCAAACAAGAGCCCGCCGTTAACTGGGCCGTGCCGAACGCTCCTCTGCATCAGCGAGCGCATATTTCATGNCGCTCCTCTGCATCAGCGAGCGCATATTTCATGAAGACCGCTGTACGTCCGCGCAAATTAACTGCCGGCCCTTCTGTCTTCTCGCAGCCTCGGCGCGGCGGCGGGGAAATAAACCTGCTGAAGACATTTCGCGGATGTACATAGCGCCAGCAATAATTTCGAGGTTCCTAGGGGCGGAGGGATATTCCAGGCTGCTCCAGTTTGATGAAGCACTTCTGGAACCTTGCCTGATTTTTTTTTCAGGCCAGTGCATAAATTTAGGCTGTACGTAAAAAGAAACGAGTCGGATTTGAAATTTTTAGGAACATAAATTCGTCTACCTGTTAAGCCAGTTTTTTTAGGGCGTTGGCCAAGAAAAATTGTGTTAATTTATATTTGTAGCATAAAGTGTTCAACTTTTAGACGTGTTACTATTTCCTCGCAAAAAAAAAACTGAGCGCATAGTTTTCGTATAAATACATGTCAAAATCACAATTTTACTGTTTAAAATTGTACAAATAATGAACACTATCTTAAGTACAGATATGAAATCATTCACACTGAAATAAGATGCCATAAACTACTTCAATACGTCTATAAAATTGTACAAGGAAATGTTTCTGCAATTTAAAAAAATTGCTGAATATAAAAAAATTCTTGCATTTTTTAAAAATAACTTTTGCTAAACATACTTTGCAATGAATTAAGACAAGATGTTTTTCAGGTGTAATGTTTAACTTCGGTTCTAGATATTATATTTGTCTATGATTACAGAGTATTTGCTTAGGTTCACAATTCATTTAATGTAATTTCCAAATTAAGCTTTATTATATTATTATATGATTTAAACAAAGAACAATATTACATTTGCTTATTTTACTAGTTTATTGACATAGAGGTCTTGTGTAAGTTAGATTTAATTTTTGCTAGTAGCCCATTCATATTAGGTAAAAAAAGGGGTCAACCTCGGAATGAAAGATAATAAGCTGTAAATTGGTATAAGCCTTTGTTTTGTCGTTCTTAATGTTGTCTCAAAAGTCACCAATGTTATCGTGTCCGCGTCTTAAGATATTGAAGGTCAAAGGTCATAAAAATCGGTTTTTCGCGAATATCTCGCTTTTTATTGCTTAAATAAGATTTGCACTTATTATAAAAGTTGTAGAATATAATATTCTCTACAACTTCTGTTTGAACTTTTTTTTCATACGATCAACCGTTTCTGCGGTAGACCGCAAAGAGTGCGCCGCGCACAGTCATATATGGTCTAATGCAAGGTCAAGCGTGAGTTACGGTTATCAGTACGTTGTATAAAGTTAATTATTTACTAAAAAAGTATAATTATTAAACAATGCCCATTATTTATGTACTAATTATAAATTATTTATATT
>NQII01001516.1:0-28422 GCA_002778355.1 Clitarchus hookeri | reverse complement strand
ATTAATATACTATAGTTAAATATAAATAATTAAGTCACTTATTTTAATTAAATATAAATAATTTATAATTAGTACATAAATAATGGGCATTGTTTAATAATTATACTTTTTTAGTAAATAATTAACTTTATCCAACGTACTGATAACCGTAACTCACGCTTGACCTTGCATTAGACCATATATGACTGTGCGCGGCGCACTCTTTGCGGTCTACAACTTTTATAATAAGTGCAAATCTTATTTAAGCAATAAAAAGCGAGATATTCGCGAAAAACCGATTTTTATGACCTTTGACCTTCAATATCTTAAGACGCGGACACGATAACATTGGTGACTTTTGAGACAACATTAAGAACGACAAAACAAAGGCTTATACCAATTTACAGCTTATTATCTTTCATTCCGAGGTGAAACCCCTAATATGACTGGGCTATAGGTGATATTCAGTATTCCAATTGTTATTGTTACTATTCATTTATTCCCTAGAGAGTAGTAAGCACTGAATGTTATAAAGCAAGTAAACGAAAGAAAATTATCCTGGTTGGCTCTCATATCGCCATTGCTGGTTGGAGAAGAGATGTGGCGTGGTCAGATGACAGCCAATCAGAGAGCAGGTAACAACCGAAGTAAGACCGAAGTAAAATCGAACGTAATTTTTCGTTAACAAAAATCATACAACCAAAGCTAAGAATGGACGTGTTTGGTAAAATAAGTTTCAATTATATAAGTAATGATTGAATATATATATATATGAATATATAATTTTATTTCTGCAAAATGTTTTGAAAACGAATTATATTAATTTATTTTTTTAGAAGATAGACGAGTTACATTCGTATAATTTGGTTGAGAATACGAACGAGTGATATTTGAATAATTTGTTGGAGAAGAAGATCGAGGAAATAAAAATTGAGAAGCTGTAAATTTCTACTTTCTGACTTAACTGAAATGTTACAAGTGCCCTCGTACTGCTGCGTGTAGCTATGGGACTGTCAGCGGCGCGCAGACTAGATGTAAGGTGTTGACGAGGGGCGGGGAAGTGACGTGGTGGTGGTGGTGTCCACAGGCGGCAGCGGACTGCGGATGGGATGGCTGGCCGTGCCCGCTGTCAAGACACGAGGCGACAGTGCGCAACTTCTCTGTGACTTCGAGCTGCAGAACGACACTCTCTACTCCGTCAAGTGGTACAAGGACGACGAGGAGTTCTACAGATACCTGCCCAAGTCGCAGCCGCCCATGTCCAGCTACTGGATCGACGGCGTCAAGGTCGACGTGAGTACCTCACCTACCTCCTCCTATACCAACCCTTGGTACCGAGGGGGCCGCAGTGAAGCTGCGGCTAGAGTGCTCGCTTCCTGCCAAGGCCGACTGGGTTCAATTCCTGGCGAGGCCGCTCCCGGATGACGCCGCTGCTCGGCGGGTTTTCTCGGGGGTTTCCCCGTCACTCCGTCCAGGCATTCCGGCGTTGCTCCATACTCGCCTCAGTTCACCTTCATCGGCTCTCAAGACCCCTTTGTTAAGAACTGCACAAACCTGTCCATTCTCCACTCCACTCTGGCTCCGAGAGAGGTATACGTTAAGTTTAGCTGAACCAGAGTTTCAGTAACCTGGACTCCGCTAAGTAGAGTTCGTATGCGGTGTAAACGCTGCGAAAGTGCAGTTTCACCGTATATCGAAACCGGGGTTTGTAATTCAAGTTTCGCTTCGAATCTAGATCGCGTGTGCTGTATAAACAACGAACGTTATGATTCGATTGTACGGCGTGAAATGTATTACTGTGGCCTGTTGAAGAGCAAAAACAGACTTTTTAATTATAAAAAATAACATGTCTCAATGCAGTGCGTTTATATAATTTTGCTGTAAGTAAAACAATTACTGTCACACAGTAAATATGTAACATCTTGAAAAATGTAATGAAATACCACTTTTTAATTTTGCTTTAAAAAGCCATGTTCTGTTGCCAATACTAAACAGTTCTGTAATCGGGTTTAAGGGTAGCAGCAAAAGAATATTCTGTTAGGTTATTGGAGTCGTAGTGGGAACAATCCAGCTATTGTTGAAGCTGTTCTGTCGCATTTTGTTCTGTAGTAGGAATGCAGTACGCTGCTGTAACGACAGTAGTTATAAAATTAGGGTTCTGCGCCAGGAGCTGGGGGCTGGAGACAAGGGGACAATCCGGCGGCCATCTTGGATGACATACCGCGGCAACCTCCTGCTCAGTCATTCCTCGCCAAAGGCGGCCATTTACTAGCACCATCCATCTTGCTTGAAGAATGTTAGAGTTCATTGCCCCATCATGCAATTTGTCTCATCATGCTCTGTCATTCCACCTCGGTTTTCTCACATTCCTTCTGATCTCCTTTCATCTGGCACATTGGCGGGGACTAGTCTCGTTCTATAATTGCACCTTGGTTTTCTCATATTCCTTCTGGTGTTCTTTCACCTGGCGTCCTGGCAGGGACGAGTCCTATGCTCTGTCATTCCACCTTGGTTTTCTCATACTCCTTCTGGTGTTCTTTCACCTGGCACCCTGGCAGGGACAAGTTTAATTCTCTATCATTCCACCTTGGTTTTCTCATATTCATACTGGCCTCCATTCACCTGGCGTCCTGGCGGGGAAGAGTTTCATGCTCTGTCGTTCCACCTGCGCGACATGGAGCGAAGCCTGTTCACGCACGCTAGCATACAGTCGCACCGCGCGCACGCATCAAGTATGCCCTAAGCCCAATAGTAAGCATTGTTGGATGTAATCTCCGAACCGTTTAAGATAAAGCCACCAAATTCATAACATAACTATCACCCCCGACAACGAAAAGGGCCGCAGGATCAAATACGCTCCAAGCGCACTTATAAGCGTAGTTGGATATAATTTCCGAACCGTTTAAAATAGAGTCGCGAAATTAATAACACAGGCATCATCCCTGACATAAAAAATGACCGCAGGGTCAAGTTTGCCCTAGGCTCATTTATAAGCATAGTGGGCTGTAATATCCAAAAAGTTTAAAATACAGTTACCATATTCATAACATAGGCATCACCCCCGACAACGAATAGGGCCGCAGGGTCAAGTGCACCTTAGGCCTTCGTATAAGCATAGTGGGCTGCCATATCCCACCCACAGAAGCTATGTCACCAAATTCTTATCATAGGCCTCACCTCCAATGACAAACAGGGTGGTACGGACAAGTACACCTTAAGCCAAGTACACCTACACAACAAGTGCACCTACACCGCCAAATTCATATCACAGACATCACTTCCGACTGCAATCAAGGAGATAAGAACAAGTAGGCCTTAAGTCCTGTTACAAGCATATTTGGTCAGCATTTACAAACCTTTTAAGTTCGGAACATGTAACAACCGTCCACGCATGTAAAGAAAAAAAGGTGTACATACAGGAGCGTCGCAAAGTCACCGTTGCAAGTTGGAGTGTAGGGTCTGACATAGCACACACATACGCATCGGCCTGCACGCACTCTTCTAGCATTTTCCCTCTACCCCACGACGGAGATAATTACAACATAGCTTCGTATTCGACCAGTCGGATGGTGATATAAATTATTGCAACCATAGTAAACTGACCGGTTGTTAAACAGAACTGCCCGGCGTCGGCACTGCATGAAGGCAGCACAGAGGGTCAGCACGCAAGGTTCGGGGAAACCAAGTGTAAAATATATGAAACCGTCCTGTACATAATAAATCAGTAACATATCAAACAATAAAGGACTGGCATATATGAAAGTACATCACGAGCATGATATTATAACGAGTCAGAATATATAAAAAATGCCCGATGGAGCCACAGTCCATAATAGTGATATCAGTGTTGCTATCACGCCAAGAAGTTTAGTAAAAGCTAGAATGCACGCCGACATGAGAAAGAGCGAATGATCACAAGGGCCAACCGCAAAAATGGCTACAATGCGTCAAGTGCGATATATATTATGCAACTTGTAAATGTTGTGTTTTCTTTACTTGCCACAAAACAACATACATTTTGAACCATTAGTTCAGTGCTTTGCGCGTAGAGGCGACGAGAGAGTTGGTGTCACGTGTCCCGGTCGCCCCTAGCGCTCCCACGCCTTTGGGCCTCGGACGTGCACAGTTCCTTCAACCAGGCGGCCACAAGGAACAACTGCTTCTTCCGGGTGTAGTTAGCCGACCCGCGCGGGGATCTCGCTGAGGCAAACAGATTTAAAATATATATATAAAAGCATATTATATTGTAACATAAATATAATATGCATAATATATGGTAATATAACAATATATGCATATTATATGGTAATATAAATATATTTGTATATTCTATGCTAATATAAAAATAATACGCCCAAAGCGTATTTTTTTTTCAGGCTGCTTTCACGTTTTTTAAAAATATATAATACATCCGTCTTTTTACTCTGAATTAAACGGGTAGAAATGTTCCTATGGACAACCACTCCTCCATTCTGAGTGATGAGCTGACTGATTCTCGGCCGAAAAATTCCTAGAACTTCGATATCTTTCACTAGAAAACTTGTGGGTTGAACTTCGTCTCTGACAGCTGACTCGAGAAAATGAAAAAAAAATTTCACACTTCGGTTACTCTTCGTAAGTGATCTGCGTTGATTGACATTGGTATTCAGTGATTTTTTTTAAAGCGCGAAAACATCGTGGTGGATGGAAACACACCAGTACTTTTCTTCAGGGGACACCGTGTGTTTTGAGTTGAGAGAGAGCTCAGCAACTGGACTGGGTGAGGACGTTTAGGTCGGTGAAGAAGGCCAAGTGTCCCGAGAAAAACTGCTGGACATCGCCAAGTCCATCACGGGTGATACTGTTGGCAACGGCATCAATCACGTTCCCCACATGCGCGAAAATACAGGCGCGACCCCCGCCGGGATTCGAACCTAGCTCGCCTTGATGGGAGGCATGCGCTCTGGTAGCTGTGCAACTGTTCGGAAATCACATCCAACTATTCTTATAAGTGGGCTTAGGACATACTTGACGCGTGCGCGCAGTGCGACTCTATGCTAGCGTGCATCGGCAGGCTTTGCTCTCCGTGTCACGCATGTGGAATGATAGAGCATGAGACTTGTACCCGCCAGGAAGCCAGGTGTAAGGAGACCAGAAGGAATATGAGAAAACCAAGGTTGAATGACGACAGTATGATGAAAGAAGTTGCTTGACGGGACAAAGAACTCGAACATTCTTCAGGCAAGATGGATGGTGCTGGCATGGAGTGACTTCTCACTCGACATTCCCAAAAAGGAGTCACTTAGCCACATAACGGGGTCATGCTATTTTCGGACTGAGTGACTCATATGAATTTTGGTAAGGAAAATTTTTGCTTGAAATGTGTCTGGTTTTGAGGGAAATTCGTGAAATTTTGGGCTTTATTGCTTGAAAAAAGGGGAACTCCCAGGGAAAAAGGGCAAATGGCCGCATTTGGCGAGGAATGACAGAGCATGAGGATTCCGCATGACATCATCCAAGATGGCCGCCGGCTTGTCCCCTTGTCCCCAGCCCCTGTCGTAGAACCCCAATTTTATAACTACTAACAACCATCTGTAGAGTAGCAAATACAATCACAGACAGGAATACAACAAACAGTCCTGTTATATTACTATCTATGTATACAATATTTAGATTTCACCTACAACCCCTCAAATGGATGTCCCTATTTTAAAAGTCTATAGATTGTCCCTACAACCATATATTTATAGGTGTTTTTGTCTCCGTTGCCACCTTCGTATGTCTGCCACAAGTAGAGCGATCGTTTCTGTTCCCGGACCGGAATAACAGGCCATCCGCAAGCTGTGCACAGATTTCTCGTTCCGTTTAAAGGTTCCTATCAACGTCCTCTTCAACAAACTGAGATGTCCGCTTGAAACAAACTCAGCCCAAACCATAACTTTGATGGAGTGGACCCTAGATATTAATTGATCCTCTTGTCGCCCTCCCAGGGATCATTTACTACCTGTCAAAGCGAAATATTAATCATATCTTACCAGGAAAATTTGGCGAATTTCATCCCTTCGCGAGCACGCAATATCTCGGTGGGCGGTTAGAAGGGCTAAGTAGAAAAAAGAAAATTTGGCGAATGAGTTTCAGCACAAGATCAAGTCCAAACACGTGTACTTTCAAGTCACGTTTGCTAATGTATCACAGTTTTAAAAAGAGGCTCTCAAGTTCTGATTCGACAACAAATATTAATTGGGCAGGGGAGGGGGGGACAACGAATCGAGTGCTATCTGTTCTCTGGTATCATTGGCCACTCACTGGAGCAGTAGCCAATGAAAAATTAGCTGATGCTCCAGTATGAATAGGACCGTTGTGCATAGCCTAGTGGTCATTTAATCCGCACAATAATCCTTTCCATAGTTATGCGTGGTTGTAATATAACTTGAGCCCTTTTTACCGGCCACTTCGTAGTCAGCTACCTTACATAATATGAAGCAAACGTGAAGTTATCGTATTTTATTGCTGTTTATATAAAACGACATACGCGTTTGACAGCTTCGAAGTTATTAGGATTCCGGTAATACTTGCGGACATAAAAAGCTGTAGATACGGGTAGACGCTAGTTTGGGGAAACAAATTCCCATCACAGAATAGTTAAGTTTTCAAAAGTGAATTAGCGTGGCGGTTCATTTAATGTGAGCGAACTCGAACGCTCATTCGTCGCGCGAAGCCGTGAGAAAACAGGGCCTAGAATGTGATTGGCTATTGCACGTTATCGAATGTTCCATATTGGTCGGGCTGCCGTCTGGAAGTCAGTCTCCGAGAGCTGATTGGTGGACGACGTTCCTCCACCTTGCTGGCCGGTGACGCCATTTTGTTTTCGTGTGTGGCGAGAGTTCGCTGTTGGCACCACCACTTCCCCTCCCCTCCCCCACAAACCTGGTTCTTGAACCACAGACTGACGATGGGGTAGACCGATCTCGCTGGCAGCGCGCGACCAATCTCCGTGTCCCAACACTGAACTGCTTTTCTGCCAACACGACTTGCAAAAACGGCGTGGATTGGATTCAAGGTTAGAGCACTGATTAGTAAACAAGTGCTTTGAGATGTATGTATATACTTCCCCTAATCAATCTGTAATGCTGTTTGTTATTCAAACTGACAAAAGTATTTTTTATTAATATAAAATTGCTCGTCTTTTGAAAATTCAGATATAAACAAACACGTGTTCATCACTGCTGACCATGTGACTTTGACCTATCCCAAAGGAACACAACTGTCAAAGTTTGGTACATGCGCTAAAAACGAATAACCGGTCTATCTCATCTCTAGTCAATGAACTGAGCTGCGATGCAGTGTGTTTGAAGTTTTAATTTTTCTAAGGAACTATTAAACGCGCGTCCTATGTGTTGGCTTATGAAAATAACATACGCTCCAGACGAAGCCTGTTGGGTGCTTCTAAGACGTCACGCACATTACAAACACCATTTCAGAGCACTACAAAATGGCTAAAAACGGCATTTTCAAAGTGTTGTATCTCAAAATATAAATTTCAGATACATAGAAAACTACTCAAGGACCCTGCATTGAACATTCCTACAGATTATCCACCAATTAAATCATAGCGTCACCGCTGAAAGTCCTATAGATAGAAGGGAGGGGGGCCGCGGTGGCAGAGCGGTTAACATGCTCGCCTCCCACCGCTCGGGGGAATCGTGCCAGACGATGCCGCTGGTCGGCGGGTTTTCTCGGGTATCTCCCGTTTCCCCTACCCTCCAGAGAATAAGATTCACAATCATCGAAATAAAGCACTTCTTCTTGAACAGTTTCATGTGAACGTTCATGGAAATACACGTTGTATAAAAAATAACAGATGTGAAAGCCACATAGGCCTAGACAAATAAAATCTGTGCTACCTCAATAAAAAATTAAAATATGTAATCAAGCGCGTGTTTCTATAATAGTTATAGAATAAATAGATATGATCGTTTATGAGATTCGCAAGTTGAAAATATTATCTAAATATATGAAAAACAAAAAAAAAAATGAATGTCGAAGTTTTAAGAGCGCATAACCTGGACTTCAGCTATCCTCGGTAAGGATTGGTTTCCTCTATTCGAGTTACGACGGCCTGAAAATTGCGCCAGTTCTGCCGAGCTCCGACGGTGTCATCTATAAATAAGTTTGCGGGGAAACTTTGGTCTTTTCACTTTGGCCTCCCCGAGGCCCGATGTCTGCACGACCTCCCTCGCCTACACTTTTCTTCCACGGCGAACTTTAACCCGGCGTGGGACGCGTTATCTGGACCGTCCCTTGGGGTCGACTCGACGTCGCTTTCATGTTCGGGTCGCCGTCTCTCTCCTGCGAGGGCCGGGAAGGGTATAATGGCCTGTGAGCACCAACACCAGATTTTGGCGAAAAAAAAAACATTTCGCACGGCCTCAACTTCAAGATCACAGAATAGCTGAGTATGAAGAAGTTCGAACAGGAAAATAACCTTGGGGCAGCTGTGAAGGAGGGGATGTATGGGGAGGCAGTGTAGGGGAGGGCTCTCCCGAACGCTCGACGCTGGAGGGAGGGAAACCACGTGACACTGCCGGCGCTATACATACCAAACTAATAACATCGCTCTCTGGTACCGAGGTCGCGATGGTGTGGTAGTTAAGAATGCTCGCCTCCCACCAAGGCGAACCGGGTTACATTCCCAGCGGCAGCACGATGGTCGGCCGGCGGGTTTTCCCGGGTATCTCCCGTTTCTCCCGCCCTTGCATTTCGGCGCTGCTCCATATTCATACTCACGTCGATGTTAAGAGCCAAATCTCTTCACTCGCTCTCTACTATAGCGTGCGCTGTCCGTCTTGGCCTATTAGGCAGAAATTCTTCAGTTTCAGAGTTATTTTTGGAAATGTTTGATTACAGAAAATGTACAATTTACTAGTTGTTTAATAATATTGTATCTCATTTTCACTTTGTGTTATTTCGTGCCTGTAAAAAGGCTTCAACTTACTGATACAATATAAATATGTTCCTGGCTTTTTACAGCTAGCAGATAACACATAAAAAAAACTAAACACAAAAATATTAAACAACTCGTAAAATGTTGATTTTCTATAACCGCATATTGTCAGTAATTACTTTAAATCCAAAATTATAACACGAAAACGAAGAATTTCTGCAAAATAGGTGAAACCAACCCTTAAATACGGTCGTCGCAGCTCTCGCCCCACCCGCTTTCGGCCGCTGTCGCTACTGAATTGAACAACCTCACCCCTTCGTGCAGTGGCAATGGACTCTCCCAACTCTCCCGACGCGCTTTGGATTTCTGCGCATCATTTTCGCATTTGTATTTTACTATACGTAGAAATAAAATGGCATGTAGGCTCCTATGATACGGCTGTGCCCATTCGCTGACTGGCAGAGGCCCTGTCATTTCGCGATTTAATTCAGTACGAAGGTAGACGGCAAACAAGTATAAGTTCCACGTGTCCGACAAGTCCTGCAGGGTCCAGAACAAGTGACACGTCCTGCAGGGTCCAGGACAAGTGACACGTCCCGCAGGGACCAGGAGAAGTGACACGTCCTGCAGGGTCCAGAACAAGTGACACGTCCCGCAGGGACCAGGAGAAGTGACACGTCCTGCAGGGTCCAGGACAAGTGACCCAGGAGAAGTGACACGTCCTGCAGGGACCAGGAGAAGTGACACGTCCTGCAGGGTCCAGGACAAGTAGTAAACATTCAGTACTCTAGCACCACGTGTGGCTGGGTTGAACAGAAAAAAATGAGCTGTTCTTGTGACGACAGCCAACAAACAAATGACATCTGAGTAAATAATAAATTAGAGAGCTGGCGCACAGACTATTGTGAATTTTGCACGGTACTGATAATTGTGAAGTGGTGCACTCTAAGCTCGAATCACTGATATAGGCTGTCACAATAAAGTGAGCACTTTTGAAGCCCTAGTTACTTTTTCTTTCCAGCCATTTTTTATCCTTTGGCTAACTTTTTAAATAAATATTGCTGTGTAAGAAATAAACATACTGTTTATATTCCACGGCGCTCAGAAGTTAACGTCTAAGACTGAAATAAAATATATTTATTGACTATAATTCCAAATGATAGGACTTCCAAAAGTGCTCACTTTACCGTGAATAGTCTATATCCATCAGTGAAATAACATTATCTGAAAGCCAGTTGATAAGCTACTGCCAACCAGCAAATCAAGGAAATGAACTGGGAACAAGTGACCTATTGCATTCATTGGGAATCACAAAGAAATCAGTGAAATTGAGCCATCATATTAATTAGTTATCAGGAACTTATTATCAGTCGGTCAATTTTCACTATTTTCACTGATTTGGCTTAATTCTCACTGTTTACGATTTTTAAGTTTATATGATTTTTTTAGGATGCTTAATACATACTTTTGTTTCCAAAATAAATAAAGTTATTGAAAATGTCTCCCGGGGGCGGTGACCGGCCTGATTGATCGTTGGAATGGGAGATGGTTAAGCCCTCTCGAATATACGGCAAGCAGAAACGCTGCCGACAACATGATAAAAAATTTCCATTGGAAGGCGAAAAACATGACCTCAAAATAAAAGAGAATACTATCGTTACAGATGCGACAGTAAATATGTGTGTCATACAAGTAAGTGAATGCGATGTGAATTAAACAAGGACCCAAATTTGTTTTCCTACGCGTATAAAATAAGCTCCGCATCCGAACTGTTTGGGGCATTTTATTAACGACGTACTAAGGTATACACTCCACTCAGCTCTCAACGTATCCCGACAGGGAATTATAAACTATACTATTTACACAACGGTCCTGCGCTTTTAGTAGCCATTAACGTGTTTGCTAACGCAAATCGTGATTTAGTGTTGCTTGATGAGAAAATGTAGTTCATTCGGCACGTGAAATCGCAACGTCCTACGCCGTATTGGGCCGGTCATGAACGGTAACCAGTTTATCCGATGAATTAATATAGGGCGGAGACAAAGGAAAAAAAAACAGCGAAAGCAAAATTGAACATCCAATGAAATTAGTAGTTACTCACAGACGCCGCTAGGTGAGCAGTGTTCCAAAAGGTAACTTTTAATTAAAACTTTTAGCTACGTAAATTATGAAAGATAAAGATTTTGCTTGGTTACGAAGTTTTTCATATTTGATTTAAGATTACTGCCATTATACTGTTTTATAACAAATAAAATAGAGAAAATATGGGACACATGCGACACTAGCGCTTACCTGGTGGCGAAAATTTTCCCTTAGCCAAACTTTTAACATTGATCTTCCCAACCTGTAGTAGAAGTAACCTTAACGAGACTGGCGAAGTAGCGACTTATTCGGGAACTCTTGTATCAGGCACCGAAAGTATCAGATACTTTGTTCAGATATAGTTCTGAGCAAAGTATCGGTTTAGGAACAGGTACAGAAAATAGCTACGAACGGCCCATCTCTACTCTGCGATGCAACACGTTCTCGAGCGTAGACGCCGTGACTGAACAGTTAAAACGATCTTCGTAAAAGTAACTAAGCGCTTGGAAATAAAAACGTATAGACAAAACTTAAAAGAGTTTATCACTCGCCAGACGAGGCGTTCACGGACATGCGTCCAGCACAGATTAGTTTGGCCGTCTTCCAAGCTCTGTACATTCCCTCCTGGAACACACCGTTGGTAAAAAGACCTAGCCGTTTTATTTTCCCCGTAAAAAAAAGGGAGGAAGAAAACATTTGAGGGGCGGGATTGTTAATTAAAACTCGGTTAGCGCAGCGCCGGTGGCAATTTGTAATCTCGTCGACGTACCGCCAACTTCCCACAGTTACCACCCCTACTTCCCCTTACCCCAATGGAGGAGGGGTGGTCTGCAGGCCGCAGGGGAGGGTAAACAGGCTGTGGTTCTGAGATTGAGTGACAATTCACCCAGAGCTGTTCCGGCCAGGGGGTGACACTAGATGGGTCCTTACAAGCCACTACATTCTCAGGTTACAGCCTTGTTGCCAACACCAAACATACAATGAAAGTTTATCATCTCTTGCATGCCCATTGTAGACAATTGTCAGCACGTTGCACAGGAAGCTTGTGTTTGACCGGCACTGTACTCTGCGAGACTCAGTGCTCAATCATATTTCCTGCGGGTAACCGATTCCTAAACCACGCTACTCTTCTACGTTATGATTGGTTCATATTACTGATCACTAGGGCCAGTGACTTTTCGCGTAAAAATCGGAGCACACAGTAGACTTCAATACTACATACACACCTCAGCTGTTGTTATACCTCCATTGGCTGCTGGTGCCGTGTCCGTCTTTGACCAAGCCACTCAGGACTAAGTAACTCCGACACTGAACCTCCGTGATTCGTGCGCAAACGGGGAACACGGGCCAGAACATTGTGTAGCCAATCAAAGAAGCTGAACGGCCCTACAGTGCTTTGGACTCTATCTTGTCTCGAAATCTTTTCGCGAAATATCACTGCCCCTACTGATCACCGAACACAAAGCCTACAGCTTATTGATTGCTACAACAAGACAAGTCCTTTGGCAGCTTAAGTACAGCACGCGTCAAACAATTTCTGATTTGCAACACAAGAAATTATAAATTAAATTGGGAATGAAAGGGTTTTAATGTACAGAAATTATAAACTTAGGAACAATCAAAATTATTTTTTCTCAGTTTATAACTACGAGATTAATTTCACTTTTAATATGTAGCAAATTACACAACGACAATTTTGTAACTTCACTCGATAGTTGTAGAGTTGCTGCGCAGTTCCACTTTATTGCTTTGTGGCATGCCTTGCCTTGTGTTGTGTTTACTGTGACTAGGTCTTTGATTTTAAATTTTCTTTCTTAGAATTGAGTGAGTGAAGAAATTTGGGCGGCTCTCAACATCGAGGTGTTGTGAGCCGATGAGGGTGAAACTAGGCGAGCGTGGAGAAGCGCCGGAATGAAAGGGCGCTGGTACCAAGNGAAGCGCCGGAATGAAAGGGCGCTGGTACCAAGCGTCCAAGGGAACTCGAGGCCGTCCTTCGTCCTTGTGGCGTTGTGGCGTGTGCTCGGGTTGCGTATACCCCCTGGCGTGGTGTGTGCGGGTTGCATATACCCCCTGGCGTGATCCGCTCCAAGGACACTGCCAGGCGGGGAGTCTGACTGGGGCGGTACATCNGACCAAGCCACTCAGGACTAAGTAACTCCGACACTGAACCTCCGTGATTCGTGCGCAAACGGGGAACACGGGCCAGAACATTGTGTAGCCAATCAAAGAAGCTGAACGGCCCTACAGTGCTTTGGACTCTATCTTGTCTCGAAATCTTTTCGCGAAATATCACTGCCCCTACTGATCACCGAACACAAAGCCTACAGCTTATTGATTGCTACAACAAGACAAGTCCTTTGGCAGCTTAAGTACAGCACGCGTCAAACAATTTCTGATTTGCAACACAAGAAATTATAAATTAAATTGGGAATGAAAGGGTTTTAATGTACAGAAATTATAAACTTAGGAACAATCAAAATTNCAAGAAATTATAAATTAAATTGGGAATGAAAGGGTTTTAATGTACAGAAATTATAAACTTAGGAACAATCAAAATTCTTTTTTCTCAGTTTATAACTACGATATTAATTTCACTTTTAATATGTAGCAAATTACACGACGACAATTTTGTAACTTCACTCGATAGTTGTACAGTTGCTGCGCAGTTCCACTTTATTGCTTTGTGGCATGCCTTGCCTTGTGTTGTGTTTACTGTGACTAGGTCTTTGATTTTAAATTTTCGTTGTTAGAATTGAGTGAGTGAAGAAATTTGGGCGGCTCTCAACATCGAGGTGTTGTGAGCCGATGAGGGTGAAACTAGGCGAGCGTGGAGAAGCGCCGGAATGAAAGGGCGCTGGTACCAAGCGTCCAAGGGAACTCGAGGCCGTCCTTCGTCCTTGTGGCGTTGTGGCGTGTGCTCGGGTTGCATATACCCCCTGGCGTGATCCGCTCCAAGGACACTGCCAGGCGGGGAGTCTGACTGGGGCGGTACATCTGCCAAATGATAACGCAGGTGTCCTAAGGCCAACTCAGCGAAGACAGAAACCTCGCGTGGAGCAAAAGGGCAGAAGCTGGCTTGATCCCGACACTCGGTATGTGTAGGGACTGCGAAAGCACGGCCTATCGATCCTTTGGCTTGAGGAGTTTTCAGCAAGAGGTGTCAGGAAATTTAGCGAGAAAACCCGCCGACCAGCGGCATCGTCCGGCACGATTCCCACACACGAGAACCCGGGGGCGACCCCGCCGGGAACCGAACTGCATTGTAGTAGTTTCCGGTACTTTATATGGACGTGTTGGCGTATGAATTAAATAACTTGTACATTTTCGTTTGTCGTAAACATTTACCAGAAGGTTTACTCTTATTTTTAAACGACAGGAATCTAGCTTACCAGAGAGCACGAACCCGGTTTTCCTCTGTCCACAGAGGAAGATTTTTGTTCGTTTATTTATTTATTTTTTGTTATTAAATTAAGAGCCAGCACAATGGTTTTGTGCCTTTTAGCTATATTTTTTTATATCGGATGATTGTCTTTCTTTTATTTTTCCCATTTTTCATTGTTTCCTCATTCACGTTTCCTATCGGACCGAGACAATGGTAATTTTTCAAATTAAATTCCGAATGTTATTTCACTGGAACGTTTGCCACCGGCATCAAAAACAACCCATACCGCTAGAGAAATGCAAACTTCACTAGCAAAATAAACCACGGGCTTTGATATTCTTGTTCGACTGTTGACAGTTAGTGTGGCATGGCTAAGACGCGAGAGTTAGTAATAACAGTTGAGGGAGAGTGACCAACCTGCTGTAACGAACAGGGGCGCCGGAACCATTCCCCTGGTAATCGGGGAGGGGACGGGGAACGACGTCTTGTAGAGCATTTGGCGCTCCTGGTGCTGCAAAATGCGTCCCTCCCGAAATTTTGTTTTGGAAATCGATTATGGCAGCATTGAAACACACACGCACATTGCTTCCTATTAATATATTTCAACACAAAATACTTATCTTACTAATAGAAGCATTACTANGAAACACACACGCACATTGCTTCCTATTAATATATTTCAACACAAAATACTTATCTTACTAATAGAAGCATTACTAACGTATATTCGCGGTTTCTTTGCACCTTTTGAATCAATCCTTCCTAAATATGCAATGTGTCACACGCGTTTAACACTTGTGTCAACATAACAGTACCTCAGTTTTGGTTCAATTGAAATTTCATTTATGTTTTGTACATGAAATACTATAATTTATCTATAATTAATACGAATAAAATCAGCGAGAAAATAGGTGTTTGCAATGCCTAGTTAGAAATAGTGTTTATGTAAAATATTAGTGCACTGAGTGCGTAGAATGCGGTGCGTAGTGCCTCTGGTGTTATTTTATAGACTCGGTTAAGCTTTGTTTGCTCGAGGCAGAGGAATATCCTGGAAGAAGAACTGTAGCAGGACTTCAAAAAAGTGCGAAGTAACGCGAATGAACTATATTTAATATTGTCACTGATCTACATTTTTAATAACTATACGTCAAGCATGAACTTTATTTCGCAATATCTTGTGGTGCCCCTTAGTGAAGTATATGTCGTCCCCAAGTGAGACACGTGGGCATCGTGCCGGACGATGCCACTGGCCGGCGGGTTTTCTAAGGGATCTTTGTTTCCCCCGCCCTTGCATTCCGGCACTGCTCCAATCTCACCTCATTTCGCCCTCATCAGCTGTCAATACCTCGTTGCTAAGAGCCGCCCAGATCTCTCAACAACTCCACGCACATTTCTTCATATCTGCGTTATTGAGAACGCATGAACGTCAGGAAGCTATCACATGTGAAAGACATCCAGTGCAATCTAGTCGCTCAGCCTTAGACTTCCACGCCGGCCAAATCAGGTTTCATTGTGACTTCCTGTCGATGAGGGACTTCCTACAAGCTCGCAATTTTATACACTTCCCCAAGTTCTTTGCCACAGCTTTGTCGCTACTGTATACATTTTTTTTTTAAAGGCATTGCCGCGCCTTTCATTTCAAGAGCGCTGCGTATTTCGCTCCCTCTCCCTGAAGAATTATTTTTTTCTTTGGGAACAAAGTTTGTGTGGGAAAAGGGATGATAAATTTAGTACTTGAGATGGATTGCGAATGACTCTTACAACTTTTATGGCTTAAAGAAAAGGAGCAAAATGAACGAGGTGACCGATTTCCTCTTACTTTCTAGCTCCTTTCCATTTATTATTTCGTCCTCCAGCGAAGTACCGTGAACTTTGCGGATTTACCGTTGTCGTTGAGATTTTTTCGCTTTCAGTCTCAACGTCGTAACTAATCGACAAAGATGGTAACTTACAGCAGATTTTTTTCGCCAAGATAAATTTGAGTGAGTGAGTGAGGAAATTTGGGCAGGTCTTAACATCAAGGTCTTGAGAGCCGAGAGCCGATAAGGGTGAAGCGAGGAGAGTATGGAGCATCGTCGGAATGAAATGGCAGGGGAAACTGGATATCCCCGAGAATACCCGCCGACCAGCGGATTCCCACATGCAAAAGTCCATGAGAGACCCCGCTGGGAATCAAACCCGGTTCGTCTAGATGAGAGACGAGCAGGCTAACCGCTCAGTCACCGCGGCCCCTTTCAGAAAATTGATATTAAAAATACAACGAACAAGCCAACGTGGTCGTAAACTGAGCTGCCTACCAAACATCAAAATTCTGGTTTTTTGGCTGCCATGATATGACGTCACCCAACCATCATACTGAATCCAAGTGACCTTGAACTTAACCTTCTAACTTTCTCCGTAACCTTGTAGGACCTTGAACCCAAAAAATACAAAGTTTTCCAAAAATTAAAAATTGAAAATTTTAGAATTTATAAAAAAAATATTAAAAACTATTATTAAAATATTTATTAAAAAAAACTTTCATTTCCGGAGGTTTCCTCAGCACTACGTCCAGCAGACGACTGACCTGCGCTAATGTTTATATTTGGTTAATTAGTCGCATTCCCTCGTATGTAGCCATCTTGTTTTTTTCGTTTGTCATTTGTTTTAATTTTCACCCAAGACTAGCTCCTGACGAAACCAGTTCTTACAAAAAAAAGTATAGACCAACCTGCCATACCACCCGCCTATACAAACAAACGATGATCGACAATCTCTAAAAAAAATATCATAATATGAGCCTCGTAGCTAACCTATTCACAGAAAATCTTCGCAGAAACTTCGCAAAACATTTCCACCAGAGCTGTCCATACCAAAGAGTCATACTAACTTACCAAGACAACTTACCAGACCAACTGACCAGGCCAACCAACTAGTTGCGAAAAATTCCTCAAAATATTCCCCTCATTTCAACCGTTCGCCATAAACTCGTCAATTTGAAACGACCCGAGTAAAGCATAATGCTTCAAATCTAACTGTAGCTCTCCTACTGTATTCACTCACATAAATTTGATCTAAAACAGACTCTCAGTTGATTGTTTACGCTACTGAATTAATAAGTCTTTCAGATAAACAGAAGGGACTGTATAAGTATTTAAACACACATTATTATATACATCAATTTTATTTATTTACTTACTATGTACATTATACCTTTCTAATTATTTTGAACATTCCATCTTTACATTTCATAAGATGTTCGCAAATCATGGATAGTTTTCAACAGTCTCATATGATATAACCCCGATTCTACATTTCATCGATGATTGAAGATATCTCAACAATGCGTGAGATCCCCGCGTTTTTGAAGGTCAATAAAATGTCTGGGTCCATCAACAAGTTCATTCGGGTTCTCGGGGAAATATGTAACGAGCTTTATGACGCATTTTGCCTTCTTCGCTCATGATCGTTTTCACCTCCTGTTTCATCCTCAATATCATGTTTACTTTTCTTTGTAGAGGTCGCACAGTTACCATCAATATTTCGAGCCTACGATAGTTTATTCTGAAGTTCGTCTATTTCACGCGAACGTCTTGCAAGTTAACATTCCACACATACTGACTCTACCAAACCTCGTTGGTCTCTCATTCCATCATTAGCATTGACTTCCCCGTCATAATCGTCTGTGGAATCAGTACCCGTTGATGCAGAAGGGGTTTGACGACATCACTTGCTGGCTCTCAAAAGACGAATCCTTGCAGTTCTCTATGTGGTTCTTCAATATGTCAACCTTACATAAACTGCATGTGCCCACTGTCGTAATGCTTCCTTACGTGAAAAGGTCTCTTCGTAAAGGTGGTTCTCTCATGTCGCCGAGCACGGCAGTTTTTGCTGAAGATCTTTCCACAGCAGCAGTGGGAGAAGGTACATTCTAAGAGGTATAAAGCTGACCTAGATATGGCTATCGGCCTAAATTGTGGACATTCATACGAAACTGTTTTTTGAAATTTGACTCAATTATTTGAACAGCTGAAAACAGTAAACAGGGCATTTGATAGTTAAAACGTAGAACTCACGTGCCAGTGTTTGTGTTTACATGTAGCGGAAGGATACGTAATCGGTAGCCAAGAGTAGAACTTTAGCAGGGCTTCAGTAAAGTGCGAAGTAACTTTGAATGGCCTACAGCTGTCCTTATTTGAACAGACTAGATGGTTCCTAAAACCCTATTTTATGTAAGTGTTTCAGGTTTACGCTATTGATTGTTATGGCTGACGTTAAATTAAGTTAT
The DNA here is from genome assembly GCA_002778355.1 of Clitarchus hookeri. NCBI lineage: Eukaryota > Metazoa > Arthropoda > Insecta > Phasmatodea > Phasmatidae > Clitarchus > Clitarchus hookeri. Next base: position 9,789 of record NQII01001516.1, on the reverse strand, counting down.
TGTATCCAAAATACACATATATGTATACAGAGAGCATATTTATATGCTACATGCTGACAATATGTTTTGTCTGCGGGCCAGTCTGATGAGTGTGCAAGGCCGCTGATACAGCAGTCCTGCTTGGAGAATGTACGAAAGCAAGGCCTCCTCGCAGTGTGGTCACAGAGCACGGAACAATACAGAAGTGAAATAGCGGCGTGTAGGCCTACTGCGAACTCCAGCAACACACGGCAGCAAAATGGCAGAATGTCGTTCACCAATCAGCTCCCGGAGACTAACTTGCCAAATGACACCGCCGACCGATATAGAATATTCAACAACGTTCGAAAGCCAATCAAAGCCAAGGTCCATCTCTACAGCTTGGTGCGGCCACGGGCAAGCTAGTTCGCTCACATGACAGGAATGTACACGCCATCTGACTCGTGTATTGTTGGTGATGGTGTGGTGTGGTCGTGTGTGCAGCTGTCGAGGTCCGGCGACAAGAGCGTGTGGCTGCGGTCTGTGACGCTACAGTCGAGTGGCGTGTACCGCTGTGAGGTGTCCGCCGAGGCGCCTTCCTTCGCCTCTGCGCAGCGGGAGGCGCGCATGGACGTCGTCCGTGAGTATATTACGCAGCTGTCTGTGCACCGACCTGCCACCTTCCTCTCCCAAGCCTGTGAGTACACCACACTGCTGTGTGCGCGCCAACCTGCTCCCCCCCAAGCCTGTGAGTACACCACACTACTGTCTGCTCCGACCTGCCCTCTTCCACTCCAAAGCTTGTGAGTACACACACAAATTTGGCAGGAATCGGCCGAGTAGTTCCCGAGATATAATGCAAAATATTTAATTTTCATGTGGCATTGTTATACAAAATGGCGGACCTATAATTTTATTGCTTTATTTATTTAATGAATATGTCATGCACTATCAACATACAAAATTTGCTTTAAATCTATTGATTGGTTCCCAAGATATAATGTAATAGTTTTATTAATGCTGTACTATCTTTCAAAATGGCGGACAAATAACACTATTGACTTCTAAATTTAATGCTTACTTTATGCACTAGCAATGTAACATATTTGGTTTAAATAGGTCGAATGGTTCCAGAAATCCATGATGGTGCCCAAATTTAAAAAAATTCCGCCATTTTGTAAATAACTACTTGACGTGATTGAAAACTATAAAAGTAGGCTGTATTTGCTAGATAATACATATGGACCGAGTTATGTGAAATACGGTTAACGGGTTCAAGAGTCATAAGGGGAGGGGGACATACACTCCAGACAGACATTCGGAAAGTAGGCTAGAAAGAGTATTTCTTATGAAAATTTAAACGCATTTCCATTTTGGTTACTATGGGAAGTATATTTGGAAATTATCCTCCCCCCTCCCCCTTTTTGTCCTAAGCAAGAGAATGTGATACTCTGGTTATATGTAATAACTTATTAGGTAAAATAGTTATAAATATTAAAATTATTTTGATTTTATGAACATTAATTTCGCTTATAAAAACAACACTATAGTGGCTAAAATAAATAAATTATTAAAGCTATTTGTAAACATTATTACTTATTTGTATGATATTCAATTAGTGCATTTATTATGATTGTCTTGTTTGATAGGTATTATGTACTTTCTGAAGTATTAAGAGTTACGATACGCTAAATTTAGATTAAAAATTAACTTTTATTAACAATTGAAAAGAAAACAATAAAGCAGGTATANACTATCTTTCAAAATGGCGGACAAATAACACTATTGACTTCTAAATTTAATGCTTACTTTATGCACTAGCAATGTAACATATTTGGTTTAAATAGGTCGAATGGTTCCAGAAATCCATGATGGTGCCCAAATTTAAAAAAATTCCGCCATTTTGTAAATAACTACTTGACGTGATTGAAAACTATAAAAGTAAGCTGTATTTGCTAGATAATACATATGGACCGAGTTATGTGAAATACGGTTAACGGGTTCAAGAGTCATAAGGGGAGGGGGACATACACTCCAGACAGACATTCGGAAAGTAGGCTAGAAAGAGTATTTCTTATGAAAATTTAAACGCATTTCCATTTTGGTTACTATGGGAAGTATATTTGGAAATTATCCTCCCCCCTCCCCCTTTTTGTCCTAAGCAAGAGAATGTGATACTCTGGTTATATGTAATAACTTATTAGGTAAAATAGTTATAAATATTAAAATTATTTTGATTTTATGAACATTAATTTCGCTTATAAAAACAACACTATAGTGGCTAAAATAAATAAATTATTAAAGCTATTTGTAAACATTATTACTTATTTGTATGANTAATTTTGATTTTATGAACATTAATTTCGCTTATAAAAACAACACTATAGTGGCTAAAATAAATAAATTATTAAAGCTATTTGTAAACATTATTACTTATTTGTATGATATTCAATTAGAGCATTTATTATGATTGTCTTGTTTGATAGGTATTATGTACTTTCTGAAGTATTAATAGTTACGATACGCTAAATTTAGATTAAAAATTAACTTTTATTAACAATTGAAAAGAAAACAATAAAGCAGGTATANGAGTTACGATACGCTAAATTTAGATTAAAAATTAACTTTTATTAACAATTGAAAAGAAAACAATAAAGCAGGTATATAATATAAATTTTTTTTTTCATTGTCACAAAATGTGCGCTTTCTTATTTAACACGAATCATAAATCGTAGTTTTCTGTTAATTGTGGTAGCGACTGTAATTATTTTTAATGAATTCTGCGTGTTGTGCGGTTGAGTCGAGTTGTCCATTGTAAGAGAGACTACTTCTTCCGTAAAGGCTTAGGGAACAAATACCACTAGAGGTACCTTGCTCACGTAACTGGCGTAAAGAATATTTTTATGAATAAAAAACAATACCGATATTTTTTTTGTTTTGATGCAAAAAACCGTAATATCTTTGATTTGTCTATTCATATGTTGAAGGTTAATATATATATTTTTAAATGTCAACACCAGCAAGACTCTAACTCACAACCTTCAGCATGTGTCACACGTGCACACACCGTACCACTTGAGCTACAGCACACTTCAAGAATCCGTAAATGCAGTGCAATATTAACCTGTTCAGTCGCCGTGTTCATGGTAGAGGACATGTTGCACGTGAAGGATATTTATGGTCGGAACTGTACACAACAAGGAGTCAGCGGCCGGTGTGTTGAGCGTCTCCCTTATAACAAATATGATTTGTTGAAATTTCTGCAACCGTCATTTGTGAATGGTCAATTCTGACAACAGCGAACACACAATACGTCGTTCATTGGTTACGAAAAGCACAAACGTACAGCGCACACCAAAAAAAAAAAAAAATTAACGATCGCAACACTTGAGCTTGTAAACTGACTCGGGACTGAACAGGTAAAGAAAAACTGCATTCGCGGTCCTAATTCCCAGAGTTTAAGTACTGCTAACAAGATACTAGTACTTTATGCATTTGTATACACGTTTGAATTAGACGGTTTCCATTCATCCCACCTGCAGTACTGTAACCAAATCGCGCATTTCGCCAAGGGGAAATTTAAACTCGCAGCTGTGCTGTTTGCACATTTTAGTGCAGAACAACCCACCATTGTGAACTAAAAAGGATGGTATCCAAGCGATACTGCCAAACTATCTGTGTTTCTCCTAGTCGTTCTTTCGATACCAGCTCTTGGGAAGGAGAAACTGGAACTTGATCGGTCGCTCCTAGCGAGCAGCCTGCCACACGTAGGTATGACAGACGTTCAAGTCCAGTCTTCGTAGCGCCTTAGTTCCTGTGACGTGGACGTACCCACTCCCTGATTGACTGCACACGATCCGCAGCGGAGCTCACGTCTTGTTGGCTGTGCTGCTGGATGGCGAGTAGCTTACCAAGCGCTCATTGGGGAACGACGTTCCGCCACGTTGCTAGCCAGCGAGGCCAATTTCCTGTTGTGCGTGGCTAGATTTCGCGATGCAAGCGGCTCTTTGATTCTGTACACAGCAACTAGTTTCGGTATTCGTTACAAGCAATTCTTTGGAAACCAGTTGCCCAAAATGTTCTTGTAACTCTGCAGTTGTAATACTGTATACTGTAATCCTGCTAATATTATACATGTGAAAGTCTGTGTGTGTGTGTTTGCTACCACTCAGCTCCATAACGGCTGAACGGATTTTCATGAAACTTGTTATGTAGGTACTTTAGGTCCTGGAATAGGACATACGATACTTTTTATCCGGGTAAATTGTACGGGTCCTGTGGAATAACAACAAAACCTAATTCTGCAACGGCTGGGAACGTGACCGAAATATTTTTTTCCTCTGGTGTCAGAGTTTATCAGGTCGATAACAACCGGGACCGAATATTTAACGTGCCCTCCGAAGCCCGGAAGCGCTCAAATGTTATACCACTAAACGGTCACCCATCCAAATGTGTGCCACTGGGAACGTTGCTTAACTTTGGTGATCGATTGAGATCCTTCAGCCAAGCACAAAAAGTAGTATCTTGGTTCACTTATTTCTAAAGCTACAACTTGATGAAACTCACGTTTTGATTTTCATACATCGAAAGCGGAAATGTGGTAACTACGCGATAGATGCACAGATACACTCCAAAAACATTACCCTACTTCTTGGCTATCGGGTAAAAAATATTTCCTTCCTTTTGGGTTGCCGCAATCAGTTAAAAACCTAGGCCAACATGGTATTATTTTATAATTCTGTTTTCACATAAATGAATTGTCTTTTCCCAATTTATTTATTAGTGTATCACTGTAAAACTCAATTGTGCCCGGGCGAAGCCGGGCCGGTTCGCTAGTACTGTCTATTTACAACGTTTTTTTTACAAAATAAAACGCAAAATTCTTTATGTAGCTCATTATTTGAAATACACTTGAAATCTACAACACTTGCTTGTTAAAATTCAANGGCCGGTTCGCTAGTACTGTCTATTTACAACGTTTTTTTTACAAAAGAAAACGCAAAATTCTTTATGTAGCTCATTATTTGAAATACACTTGAAATCTACAACACTTGCTTGTTAAAATTCANGAAAACGCAAAATTCTTTATGTAGCTCATTATTTGAAATACACTTGAAATCTACAACACTTGCTTGTTAAAATTCAACTTTAGTTTTACACACTCCAAGGGACAGGAAAAATTTCACGTTTTCATTTCGGGACAAGCCAGAATTCAAAACCCCGTACGTTTGTTATCGATTACGATAACCAGATGGGCAATTTAATGTGGAGGACCACAACTCTGAGCCTATAATAAACACGCAGTAAAATGCAGACCGAATCACCGTCTTCCGCTAATACAACAAGCAACCAATGAACAGTGATATCTGCGTGATTTTGTATACGAAAATAGAGTATAGCCTACAAGGTCATTGAACTCGCGAATTTGTCAGGTCTCTACTGATGTGCTGTATGACTGTGGTGTGCGACTGTGTTTAGACGTGCCGAAGGAAGGACCGCGCATCACGGGAGAGAGGAGACAGTACCGGGCTGGAGAGGAGATCAGTCTGAACTGCACTTCCGGAAAGTCGTACCCGGCTTCCGCCCTGCACTGGTACATCAACGGACAGCAGGTGAGCCACACGCCGCCTGGAACTTCAACTGCGCTGGAGACTGTTGCAAATCATACTTTGTTGACGGAACTATTAAACGTGCCCCAAGTATGTTAACCTAGACGAGGACGGAATCGTACTTTCATTTAATCTATTCGCGGTTTCTTCACAATGTTGATTCAAACCTTTTGAAAAATCATCCTATATGTGACGTGTTTCGTTATTTCTTAAATATGCCACGTACTATAAGCATTTTATACTCGTGATAACTTAAAATGACCTTAGTTTAAGTTAAATTGAACTTTTACGTACACACTATCTATAAATAGGGGCAGTGACTTTTCGCGAAAAGATTTCAAGACAAGATACAGTCCAAAGCACTGTAGGGTCGTCCAGCTTCTTTGGCTGGCTAAAAAATTTTGTGGCCCGTGTTTACCGTTTGCGCACGAATCACGATGGTTCAGTGTCGGAGTTACTTAGTCCTGAGTGGCTTGGTCAAAGACGGACACGGCACCAGCAGCCAATGGAGGTATAACAACAGCTGAGGTGTGTATGTAGTATTGAAGTCTACTGTGTGCTCTATTTTTTACGCGAAAAGTCACTGGCCCTATCTATAAATTATAATATGTCATTTATAATTAATGTGAATAAAAACAGGGAGAATGTAGATGTGCTGTAATCCCTAGTAAGAAATAGCTCTTATGCAAAATATTATTACAGTGTACGGGCACGAATGCATTGCGTTGTCCCTTTGGTGCATATTTCTAGACTTGGTTAAGCTTTTTTTTTGTGAGGCGGAGGAATATCCTGGAATTAGAACATTAACAGGGCTTCAGAAAAGTTGGAAGTAACAGTGAATGTATTATAGTACGTATGCTGTAAATATTGTTTGGAAGCCCTCCAATATAGTTAAAACTGGCTTTTTCAGACTGCCGTATCTTGAAACATACTAGCCAGACACGAACCAAACTACGATAGGAGCCTGTATTGAACTTTGCTACATACTTCTCAGCGGTCACCCTATCATATTGCTAAATCTAATTCTCATACTTTGCCTTAAAATTTAAATGCAGTGGTTTCCTTTTACGAGGTTATCAGTGATCACTACTATCCGCCATTTTTACAACGCCATGTCAGTGTAACCTTGTGTTGTTTGGTCATTTCTTTAATGTCACAGTAACACAAAATACGTTGTTGTTCTTGCTAATTTTTGCGTAAGACAACATTTGGTTGCGGCAACATTACTTGGAGGCTTTGTTAACATTAACACTTCAAGAGCATGTTTGCATTACAGGAATATAAGACTTAGTAAATGGTTAATATTAAATAACGTTGTCACGGCATTAGTAATGTAAGTACAACATAAAGGATGAAAGGAATGCCTCAGGGGTAGTTGCAGGAACTAAGTGGACTAAGTGTGGGTGCTCGCAGGTGCAGGAGACGCGGAGACTGGTGAGGTACCCGGTGATGCCCCACCGCCACGGCCTGCTGTCCACGTCCCTGGGCCTGAGGTTCCGGCTGGGGCCGGGGGCGGGCCCCCTCAGTCTGCGCTGCGTGGCCCGCGTGCTGCCCGCGGAGCCGAGGCGCTCCCAGGACGGCGCCCCCGACCTCGTCAGGGAGGCCGTGCTGCTGGGTGACTGTCCACTGCTCTGCCCCTCACGCTGTATGCATGTCCCCCTTCACTCTGCACTTCGTCGCTGTAGTCTGTCTCCCCACGCTTCACTTATAACAACTTTGGAGAACCACCCCATCTATGTACGACGCGTTTGGTTGTTTCCAAAATATGTCGTGCATCAGTAAAGTTTTATACTTTCCTCAAAATTAAAATATCTTATTTTTGGTTAAATTCAACATTTAATCATATGTTATGTGTAGGGCCAGTGACTTTTCGCGTAAAAATCGGAGCACACAGTAGACTTCAATACCATATACACACCTCAGCTGTTGTTATACCTCCATTGGCTGCTGGTGCCGTGTCCGTCTTTGACCAAGCCACTCAGGACTAAGTAACTCCGACACTGAACCTTCGTGATTCGTGCGCAAACGGTTAACACGGGCCAGAACATTTTTTAAAGCAAATCAAAGAAGCTGGACGACCCTACCGTGCTTTGGACTGTATCTTGTCTCGAAATATTTTCGCGAAATATCACTGCCCCTAGTTATATAAAAATTATAATATTTCACCTATAATTATTCCCTATAAAAACAGAGGGGAAATGGGCATGTTGATAATGCTTGGTAATAAATTGTTCTTATGTAATATATTGTTAAAGTGAGCACGCACAAATATGTGGTGTTGTTCCTTTGGAGTAATTATTTATACTTAGGCTTTGTTTGCATGAGGCGAAGAATTAGCCTAAAAGTAAAATTTTAGCAGGTCTTCAGAAGTTGGAAGTAATCATTAATTGACTATAGCCACATGTATTAATTAGGAAATACGCTGTTAGTTAAACCTACACCCGACAGTGTTACTGATAAAAATTAACTAGATGATACCATATATTTTTACAGGAAGCTAACTTCAAACATTTAAATTTCGAAAATGTTAAATTAATCATGCAGAATTTCACGTTACTCTTCATACCCCTAGTTGTGTCCTTATTACGTGCAGCATGCCACTTTATCTTTGTACATTACTGTATAACATCCAGCATGTAATTGCTTCCTCCATCCCTGCTGTTCTCCCAAAATTGTATTAGTTTAACATTTGGGATGTGACATACCACGTAGTTGCTTGCTTCTCACTTTGTTTGCGTCATCCAGTATGCGATCGCATCTTTGCATTTCAGCATATGCCACTTAAAATTAAATTGTATTCTTGTATCTGTATACTTAACCTGATATCAGTTACATTATCTATTGCGTTTCATTCATGCCATTCGCCATGTATTGCTTCCCACATTTCTCTGAATGCCATCCATTGTGCAATGTTATTCTTGTATCTGTCGGATGTCACACAATACACCATTCAACATTAAATGTTATACGTCAGTAGTGTATTATAGGGCATTCGAACACAGGTTCATGATAGGGACACAGGGACACAAGATAGGTGGAATGCAAGAGCAGGAGGTCGGCCAGCAGGGGAAATCGGAGAACCCCGAGAAAACCCGCAGGCGGCCATGTTGCCAGCTAGTACATTCTAGAACATTCGATCCCATGGCGGCCATTTTGCCAGCCAGTAAATTAAAAAGTTATGTAAAAAGTTATGTAAAATTTTATTAAATAAAAAAATAATGTATTGGATGAGGCATGCAATAACATGGCGGCCATTTTGCCAGCCAGTAAATTAAAACTTATGTAAAAGTTATGTAAAATTTTTATTAAATTTTGTTTTAAAATAATGTATTGGATGCGGCGGGCAATAACATGACGGCCATTTTGCCAGCTAGTACAAGTTGGCGGCCATTTTGCTAGCCAGTAAATAAAAAACTTATGTAAAAATTTTATTAAAAATTATTGGTAGCCATATTGGATGAGGTATGCAATACATGGCTGGCATTTTGCCAGCTAGTTCAAGTAGGCGGCCATTTTGCTAGCCAGTACATTAATTAGTTATATAAATACTTATGTAAAAAATGTATTTAATTTTTTTAAAATAATCGACGACCATGTGTGCAGTNAAAAGGGGAATTTCTAGGGAAAAAGGGCGCTATCTTCACTTTCGTGTGTGTTATACAGAGTTACATTCGTCGTCTTGAAGGCCCTATCGCTATATTCATCATCGTGTGGTTCTGGTTTGGTATATTTACAGTCCAACCATATATTATATTTTATCGTGCATTCTTTTTTCATCTCGCATGTAAGTTGATCTACAATATTCTGTTTCATATGCTTAAGATATGTACAAATACCTCCCACCATGTCTGATGAATAAGATGCAACATACGTCTTCATAAGACCTCGGAATGCAGATTCTTTCAGTATGAACATATTCTTATTTGGCAAGTCCACAACAGGTGCTGGTGTAGGTGCTTTATATGTGTACGTTTTGGCATGGTTGTAATGGCACTCTCGGCATAGTTTTACCTGATGGCCGTGTATTTTGAGTCGCATGCTGTCTGGAACATCTGTTACGTCATAACATTTGAATTCACGGCCACACTTATAGCAACAAGTAGTATAGTGAGCCCATTGCGTCTTCTTCAAACATTTTCCAGAATTTTCATGTTGGTAAGCACTGCTACTGTTACTGAAGGTCTTGGAGCAGTAGTAACATGAATATCTTGATGTATTGGGT
>NQII01001515.1:436439-469192 GCA_002778355.1 Clitarchus hookeri | reverse complement strand
TAAATATTGCAGAACCGATTGTCTAAACTCGGGTTACAATTAAAAAATTATGCAGTAACCGCAATTCTCGCGCAGGTGATTTCATCTTCTGGATAAGATTCTCAATTTAAGTCCAGACAATGTAAATTTTCGGCATGCCTGTCCTGTTTACTTTTGTGCCTAACCTTACCTCGTACAACACAACCGTACTTCAGCAGATAATAGTTCAAAACAGACATTGTCTAGCAAAGAGTCTTATTTTTGAGGACAAATATCACCATAAACACGTGCATACGCATTCCTTCCTAATATATTTTATGCTTACATTAATGTGAGTAACTTTCCCCGCCAATATAACGACTGCTCTGTTCTGATTGGTCGCCGACACACAAGTTTGGCTTAAAAATAATATATTCATATTTTATGTCTACGTGCTTATGGAGATCCCGGCACTGCACACGACCTGCAAAGTTCAATTGGAAACCAACGCATAAGATAACACATTTCAGTTCTTCTCTACACATCATAATGCATAATTTAACGTTTAATTTTTATATTACAAACCCGGCGTTATGAACGGTTTTATATACCAGTTCGTAATCTAACGTGTGTAAAACAAAAATCACTAACTCTGTTTTCCGTGATTAACAATACGCTCGCTATAAAGCGTCATGACTTAACTATTTTACTTAATTAAATGACAACTTAACTGGTATCCTACGTGCTGGAGTTTACAGTGGCATACGTGCAGTTAACGGGCGATGACATTTTTTCTAAGGTTGATTTCAAAAGTACTAACTTTATCATGAATAGCCTATACCATTCAGCATCTCATGATCTGTGCCGACGATGGCATGGTTTCTGAGATCAAAGTACCGTCAACTGAGCTTTCTTAGGACACTGGAGGTAACTTATGACTCTTGAAGGACTTTTATTTTAACAAACGACAGCTCTGAGTATAAATAAATATTATCAGAAATAAACATTCCAAAGTGCATAATTTATCGGAAGTGTCCCAATTAATGCCAGTTGACTGTACTGAAAGTTGCGTTGGTTAATGAACTGGAGAAAAAACTACTTTGTCTTGGCGTCTTGTTGAAATTGCTTCGTATAAAAGGATTATTAACAAACTTACTGGATTATATTGATCTGATTAGTATTTCTATCATATTCAGTCTTGGTCCGTGAAAACGTGCTAGCGGAATCATGACTTGTGTTGTGATGCAATGCTCTTAATCTGCGTAGAGGTGCATCTTCTACAGTTTAATTAAGAGTTTCAATAAAAATACTGAAAAACGCCGTTAATTTTCTAAAATATCATCTGAATGGGCAAAACAGAAATTAACATTGCTACAAAACATTCGTCGTTAACGCAAGATTTCAATCTACTGCAGATTTCTGAACGAAGTCGCTTTGGATAAGCAGTTTCACTGATTTGACGTAAGCAAAGCCAGATTAGCAGTATTATCTTGTCAGCTATTTTAAGACTGGCTGAATGCTAAAATACTGCTCCCACAGACTGCAACCCGCAATGCATGCCTGTCGACGAGCACCGTGCGGGTCTCAAGTTTAATGTGTGCGTGGGATTATTGCGTTTTCCCAACATTTCCATGTTCACACAAAAACATAATGTTTTTCTGTGATGGATATGTTTTTTGGGTTAACTCGAAGTTGCTTAACGCGCAAAAGATAATACACGCAATGAAAGTCTGCAGAAACGAAATAGCTTGCACTAAGAAATATCATACACTACCTCAGGTTTTGTGTGGTCATATGCAGCAGTGTTTCTATAAGTTATTAAANGGGGTGAGTTGTGGATAGCTGTGACGTAGCTAGTTCACTACACCGCTGATCGCGGTTAATTGAACACTTTCGAAAGCCTCGCATAAGATCTGTTCTCCTGGCTTCGTACTTATGCCCAGTGTAAAACGGACAGCTGCGTGGACCAAATGAATGCATTCGTGCGTCATCCAAGAGGGAACTTGAATTTATTGATTGACTAGCTGTGACCGCGGCTCCGCTCGCGTGGACTACAGAATCATTGTTAAGTTATAGATAGATATATGCTACCGCGGAGTTTTTTTTTTAGGTTTTTTTATTCTACACAATCCTTTACTACATGATATTGTTCCATATTTAACGGTTAAGAGAGCGCGCTGGTGGCAAACTTTTTTCCGACTTGATTCACTATCATCGTCACTGCTTATTCCTTATGCTACTTTACGTAACAAAATGTATACTAAAACCTGGTCAGAGAACATAGCTATGAATAAAAAAAAACACGTAAATCCGATAAGTGGTTCTCGAGTGATAAGCGCACTAACAGACAGACAAAAAGAGAGATGTTGAGTTTTATAATATGTGTAGATTCTCGACATGTTACCTATGGTGCTTGTCGCTATGGAACTGTCGGAGTAAAATCCAGCACTCTTGACTTTAAGATTTATAAATGTTGAAACTTGAAGTCAAAGTTAAGCGGCCATTTAGCCGAGAATCTATCGGAGTTAATGTGGAAAGATAGTTTACTGTAAGGCGCTTTCATTTCGTTATATTGGACCCAGAAATGTCAAGCAAATGTTATGTGAAGAGGAAACACGTGCATCTATATTAATGACGGTAAAAAAGTAATTTTTGTTTTAAATTAATTTTATAATGGCTTAAGTTAATTTAAAAAGGGGGTAGGGGGAGTCCTGTGTGAAGACATACATAACGATAAATTTTAACAAAGATTGCAGAACCGATTATCAATTGTCTAAACTCGGGTTACAATTAAAAAATTATGCAGTAACTGCAGTTCTTGCGCACGTGATTTCATATTCTGGATGAGATTCTCAATTTAAGTCCAGCCAATGTAAATTTTCGGCATGCCTGTCCTGTTTACTTTTGTGCCTTACCTTACCTCGTACAACACAACCATACTTCAAAACAGACCTTGTCTAGCAAAGAGTCTTATTTTTGAGGACAAATATCACCATAAACACGTGCATACGCATTCCTTCCCAATAAATTTTATGCTTACATTAATGTGAGTAACTTTCCCCGCCAATATAACGACTGCTCTGTTCTGATTGGTCGCCGCCACACAAGTTTGGCTTAAAAAATATATATTTATATTTTATGTCTACGCGCTTATGGAGATCCCGACACTGCACACGACCTGCAAAGTTCAATTGGAAACCAACGCATAAGATAACACATTTTCAGTTATTCTCTACACATCATAATGCATAATTTAACGCTTAATTTTTATATTGCAAACACAGCGTTATGAACAGTATGATATGCCAGTTCGTAATCTAACGTGTGTAAAACAAAAATCACTAACTTTGTTTTCCATGATTAACATTACGCTCGCTATAAAGCACCATGACTTAATTATTTTACTTAATTAAATGACAACTTAACTGGTAGCCTACGTGCTGGAGTTTACAGTGGCATACGTGCAGTTAACGGGCAATGACATTTTTTTTCTAATGTTAATTTCAAAAGTACTAACTTTATCTTGAATAGCCTATACCATTCAGCATATCATGATCTGTGCCGACGATGGCATGGTTTCTGAGATCAAAGTACCGTCAACTGAGCTTTCTTAGGACACTGGAGGTAACTTATGACTTTTGAAGGACTTTTATTTTAACAAACGACAGCTCTGAGTATAAATAAATATTATCAGAAATAAACATTCCAAAGTGCATAATTTATCGGAAGTGTCCCAATTAATGCCAGTTGACTGTACTGAAAGTTGCGTTGGTTAATGAACTGGAGAAAAAAAACTACTTTGTCTTGGCGTCTTGTTGAAATTGCTTCGTATAAAAGGATTATTAACAAACTTACTGGATTATATTGATCTGATTAGTATTTCTATCATATTCAGTCTTGGTCCGTGAAAACGTGCTAGCGGAATCATGACTTGTGTTGTGATGCAATGCTCTTAATCTGCGTAGAGGTGCATCTTCTACAGTTTAATTAAGAGTTTCAATAAAAATACTGAAAAACGCCGTTAATTTTCTAAAATATCATCTGAATGGGCAAAACCGAAATTAACATTGCTACAAAACATTCGCCGTTAACGCAAGATTTCAATCTACGACAGATTTCTGAACGAAGTCGCTTTGGATAAGCAGTTTCACTGCTTTGACGTAAGCAAAGCCAGATTACCAGTATTATCTTGTCAGATATTTTAAGACTGGCTGAATGCTAAAATACTGCTCCCACATACTCCAACCCGCAATGCATGCCTGTCGACGAGCACCGTGCGGGTCTCAAGTTTAATGTCAGCGCGGGATTATTGCATTTTCCCAACATTTCCATGTTCACACAAAAACATAATGTTTTTCTGTGATCGATATGTTTTTTGGGTTAACTCGAAGTTGCTTAACGAGCAAAAGATAATACACGCAATGAAAGTCTGCAGAAACGAAATAACTTGCACTAAGAAATATCATACACTACCTCAGGTTTTGTGTGGTCATATGCAGCAGTGTTTCTATAAGTTATTAAATTTAATAGTGAATGAATGTTTGACATTTTTTGGCCTAACTCATTTAACATTTCGTAACTTGTCACATAAATCCTGTTCATTTTGTGTCCGTATTCTACGTATTTTGCAAACAATTTTTATTCGGATCTTGCCACTGCATTTCTATCTAAAAAACGAAAAATGAAATTTCTAGATCTTGGAATTCTTTATTGAAGAGATTTTACATTGATTTACGAAATGTTTTACTCGCTTGTTTGTTCAAATAACTGGAGGAATAAAATAAATATTCTTAAGTGAAATATCTGTTTTTGTGCAAAATGCACTTTCTTTGCAAAGCGTAATTCTATAACCAAAATACAAAGGTATCTTCTGTTTAGTGGGATTGGGGCACTGGCATGGTGGATATTCTTATTCACTAGCAGAAAAAACTATCGCTGCAATTTACAACTGTATTAAAAAAAGGACAAAAAATAGTCATAATCTGGCATTACTGATATAGGTGTAATAAGACGTTGGTGTCTCAAGTACAGGAATGATTTNACAAAAAATAGTCATAATCTGGCATTACTGATATAGGTGTAATAAGACGTTGGTGTCTCAAGTACAGGAATGATTTGAATTCATACGTGTTAGTCTATTTCGGGTAAAACACGAAAATACTTTCTATCGGTAACGGTAATTTGCATTGTATGCATTGTATGCTAATTAATTGCTGATGTGACGTGTTTTAGAACGTCCCTGCAGGCATGGAAATTGTAAATTTTGCCATTTCGTGATAGACATTAATTTCAACGTACTCCACCTAAGATACGATTTCATCATGTAGTGAGTCATTCATTGCATGAAGCGTACAAACAAAGGAAAAGCGTTCAAAGTGTGACACTGGAATGCGCATTTGATTCTACACAGCAAAAATGATCATAACACACGCAGTTATTCAGCTAGTATGTGTNCTGGGAAATTGTAAATTTTGCCATTTCGTGATAGACATTAATTTCAACGTACTCCACCTAAGATACGATTTCATCATGTAGTCAGTAATTTATTGCATGAAGCGTACAAACAAAGGAAAAGCGTTCAAAGAGTGACACTGGAATGCGCATTTGATTCTACACAGCAAAAATGATCATAACACACGCAGTTATTCAGCTAGTATGTGTGAAGATTTAGAATATNGTGAAGATGTAGAATATTTGCAATGAATAAGACTGGACCAAGTTTGGATTAAAACGTAAGTTCTGAAACTGTGTTCTTCAGGCTTTCTTGTTGTACTATCAGGCTACAGAATTTAAATTCTACTAGGTAAGAAATAATTGCACAGGAATAAAATATACTTTCTTATTCTCTGTAAATACTAAGAAATTTCAATTTTTTATTTTTACAAATCCTTTTTCTTTCCTCGACGTGTCAGATGTGTGAATAGTGGAACGTAAGGTCAGCGGTTGCAGTGAATTTTCTCCTAGCCCTGGAGTGGTGGCAACCCGCGATGCTTGTAGCGCCGTGCTGCGTGTGTGTCAGGGGCTAGGGTAGCCGCCAGGGGCTGCGCTTGCCTTCCAGCTCCTCCAATANGTGTGTGTCAGGGGCTAGGGTAGCCGCCAGGGGCTGCGCTTGCCTTCCAGCTCCTCCAATAGCACGAGGGCCGGCCTGCTCCGGCAAGCGGGTCACGTGCTCTGCCTCCGGGGCCGGACCGCTCTTATTCTCGATGTGACTGAAATACTCCCGCGGGCCGCCGGCGAGGAAACTGTGTAGGTCGAGAGGAGGAGGAGGAGGAGGAGGATTTCGCAGCCAGACGACTGCATGTGTCTGTGTGGAATTGTTCCTCAACGCGCGGTCTCCGTATTGGCCGGTCGCGCCNCACCATCCTCGCAGGCTCGGGACTATTTCCCGACTTGCCCGTCTGCAGCTCTTCCCTTCCCAACTTTTTTTTCCTAGAGACCAATCGATGGAATTGTGCGAGGAAGTGGGACGGCCGTTCGTACGTGAACTGCAATCGCGAGTGTTTCCCTTGTTCGTAGTTAGTCGGTCTTGATAATCGCGGGGGGTGGGGGTGCGCCCAAACACGGCGGCACACGATTTGACAGATCATGAATTCCGAATGCTGCAAGTTCGTGCCCTGAAGACAGCGAGGGGTCACCAGAATGGTCATTTCCGATTACTTGCAAATTCCAGCTGGTTGGTCGACTCGCAGCAAGTTCGTGTGCGCTCGTTATTGTCAAGTTTCTTGGAAAGACGCGGAAGTGTAATTATTTAAATCTGCAGGTAGCGGAAATTGCCTTCGATGTTTCTGTTGGCAGAGTGGATGCGCGACACGTGTGCGCATAAATCCAGTACCATCCATTCTGGTAAAAATAGAGCACGTGCCGATTACACTTCGCACGTTCATGCTCAGTCATCCTAGCGTTCTTCGAGACTGTTCGCGTGATATTGTCCATTCGCGGTTGCTTCGAACTTTTTTTGAAATCCTTTCTAAAGTGCTACTTCTAGGATATTCCTCCGCCTCACGCAAAAAAAAAAAAGCTTAGAAAATTACACTTGAGGTTAAAAGCGCTGCATTCGTGCGCATTCAGTGTAAATAAACACGTATATTCTCTCTTTGCCTTTGTTTATAACAGTTTAAATTGAAACATAATTTATTGATAATATAAAATTAAAAGTTCAATTCAACCAAAATATGACTTTTGTATTTTAACACAATCATAAAACACTAGTGATACACGTCATATTTAGGAAGCAACCAGACACGGCATTCATTGTGTGTGTATGTGCGTGCGTGCGTGAGTGTGTCTGTGAGTCTGTGTCTCTCTGTGTGTCTGTCTCTCTCTGTGTGTGTGTGTGTGTGTTCACAGGTTTGGCACAAAAAGTGCCAAGAAAGCGCGAACGTCATACAACTGCGTGTATAGACAGTCGGGCGAACTGTAGTTCTGATGTGACATTTTTTTTTCTGATCATGCGTGACAGAGCACTCAAGAAATCCTAGCTTACTATTTCAGCAGATTTCCCCGCAAATGCAGTGGCTGTTACTTTTCCAGTTACATGAATTTCGCAGTATTGTCTGGTTGTGTCGAACTGCGAGGTCGCTTACGCGCTTGTTTTTGTCTCGTCAGGTCAAAAAATACCTCGAATACAAATTTCCGACCTACAGTTATTTAATGAAAAATATATGATTTGGTCTCTCCTAACATTTATGTGTAAGAATATTGAATTTTGTAGCATTCTGTATATAGTTATATTTAGTGATTTTTTCAAAGATTAGTTTTAGAAGTGCTCACGTCGCCGTAAACAGAGTATAACAAATCTTAACAGATATGAATGCGTTCGTTTGAAGACGTGTCTGAGGATATTTCACGAAAATAATTGGATGATTTTCAAAAAATCGAAATCGACGCGTGTTTACGCGGGTAATGAAAATTCCTTGCTGTAGTATTTCACTTTTATGTACTAGGGAAAGCGTATTAAGAATAACCCCCAAAAAAATGTGAAGTAGGAATCATCGATTAAATCGTAGACTGCTACCAATCCATTCGTCGACCCCTTCTCCTGCATTAAGAATTTTTCTCGAATCTGGTTATCCTGTTCTTGATTGGCGTAATTCTCATGGTTTTTCCTTTTCTCTTGGGGGACGTCAAAGTTAAATTGGATTTTGCAGAGAGAGAGAGGGATAGAAAAACTGAGCCGCCCTAGTTAATTCTGTGGTCGCATTTTCTCCCCGCATGAAATAGTTAACAACATGATTGCGCGTGATTTTGTGAAAATTTGGCTTTNAAAAAAAAAGCTTAGAAAATTACACCTGAGGTTAAAAGCACTGCATTCGTGCGCACTCAGTGTAAATAAACACGTCTATTCTCTCTTTGCCTTTGTTTATAACAGTTTAAATTGAAAATAATTTATTGATAATATAAAATTAAAAGTTCAATTCAACCAAAATATGACTTTTGTATTTTAACACAAGCATAAAACACTAGTGATACACGTCATATTTAGGAAGCAACCAGACACGGCATTCATTGTGTGTGTATGTGCGTGCGTGCGTGTGTGTGTCTGTGAGTCTGTGTCTCTCTGTGTCTGTCTCTGTGTGTGTGTGTGTGTGTGTGTGTGTGTTCACAGGTTTGGCACAAAAAGTGCCAAGAAAGCGCGAACGTCATACAACTGCGTGTATAGACAGTCGGGCGAACTGTAGTACTGATGTGACATTTTTTTTTCTGATCATGCGTGACAGAGCACTCAAGAAATCCTAGCTTACTATTTCAGCAGATTTCCCCGCAAATGCAGTGGCTGTTACTTTTCCAGTTACATGAATTTCGCAGTATTTTCTGGTTGTGTTGAACTGCGAGGTCGCTTACGCGCTGAATAAACGGGACGCGGTGAGTAGTTGCGTATTAATGTCGTATGTTCTATGACGTGTAGTATGAATACGTAGGTAGTAAGACGTATGGATACACGTAAAAATATTTACAAAACTCTTGTCAAAGTCTCCTATCCAGACTGTCACCCAGAAAACACGAGTCAGCCTCGTTTACATTTCCAGGTTTCTGACGACCTTGCAAGAAAACCAAGTTAAGCTTCAACATGGAAATAAAATGAAAAATTTGTTTAAACCGGTTATCTCGGATAAACTAAATCTTTGGGTTTTCCGGAGGAAAAAAAAACTTTGATCCACGTTTGACTGATTAAAAATAATTAGTACATGCACATTGTGTTACGCCTTTGGTACCGTCTTAGTTCGTTTCGTTACTAGTCTTGTTTTTGTCTCGTCAGGTCAAAAAATACCTCGAATACAAATTTCCGACCTACAGTTATTTAATGAAAAATGTATGATTTGGTCTCTCCTAACATTTATGTGTAAGAATATTAAATTTTGTAGCATTCTGTACATAGTTATATTTAGTGATTTTTTCAAAGATCAGTTTTAGAAGTGCTCACGTCGCCGTAAACAGAGTATAACAAATCTTAACAGATATGAATGCGTTCGTTTGAAGACGTGTCTGAGGATATTTCACGAAAATAATTGGATGATTTTCAAAAAAATCGAAATCGACGCGTGTTTACGCGGGTAATGAAAATTCCTTGCTGTAGTATTTCACTTTTATGTACTAGGGAAAGCGTATTAAGAATAACCCCCAAAAATTGTGAAGTAGGAATCATCTATTAAATCGTAGACTGCTACCAATCCATTCGTCGACCCCTTCTCCTGCATTCAGAATTTTTCTCGAATCTGGTTATCCGGTTCTTGATTGGCGTATTTCTCATGGTTTTTCCTTTTCTCTTGGGGGACGTCAGAGTTAAATTGGATTTTGCAGAGAGAGAGAGAGAGGGATAGAAAAACTGAGCCGCCCTAGTTAATTCTGTGGTCGCATTTTCTCCCCGCATGAAATAGTTAACAACATGATTGCGCGTGATTTTGTGAAAATTTGGCTTCCTCTACTTGTAATTTCTATGATTTTGGGCACTGGAACGTTCTCCCAAGTTGTGCATGAAATGTACGCGCTTAATGTAATCACAGCAAATTACTATTTCTTTTGCGAATGTTTGCAGGACTGAAGTAGTGTCATGCCGGATAGGACATTTTTTTTTTTTACGTTTTGGAGACAATTTTTTTTTTAATTTCTGTTTTCATATATAAATCCTAAAGGATTTTTTTTATTAAGAGCTAGAAGAAATAATTTTCTTTCAATATTTGCGGTGATATCGTAAAAATGGTAGACCACAGATACTTCAAAGGCTGGATTACATCCACATTCTGGGAGTTAAGTAGAAAATATAAAATGTTAAACGATGCCGTTATTTGAATTTCGTTTAGTCAGACTCTGGTGTTCGTAGAACTTTCTCTATTGCTGAAACTGTTTACGAAAAAATAAAGAAAAACAAAACTTTTTTTAAAAATCTTATTTGAATTGTCGTTTGGATTAGAACTTATCACCACTTGAGACAGTGGTGTGTCGGCGTATTTCGAAACTGACGTTTTGGTCATGCGTTTATTGGTGGCCATTTTGTGGATCGTGTTGACTCGTACAATATCGTAGCCATCCATCATCAAACTTACACCGCGAAAATAAAACTGGCGAAGTTGTATTTCGGCTACTCGCAAAAGGATTCCCCCACACTACGTACAATGGAAGATGAGCAAGAATTTTGCCAACCCCAGTAATGGTGTTTTTTGAAACCAGAACTATAGGACAATTTAAATTATGTGAAATGGCGTATAGCTAGACCGAGAGAGGTGTTTGGTCCGGCCAACTAAGTACTCGTCTGTATAGTACCAAAATATATATGTATAGTTGACCCAAAAAAATATTTGCTTGAGTAAACAAAATTTGAAAAGTAAAATATAATAATTTTGCTAGTCTAACAAAATACATATTTGAATAAACCAAAACTTTGATGTTGGGCCAAAAGAAATTCAGTTAACGAAATTTTTTTTGAATCAACTGTATAGATTAATTTGGCCACTCATTTGATTGCTTTCGTTTTAAAATACTTCAACAGTAATTTTTTGCATTTTTTTAACAATTCGGATAGAAACTATGTCTGTTAGAGCATTTATTGGTGCTAAATAATTGTATAAACATCATACTAAACAAGTTCAACAGGGGACTAAAAACTAAAGCTGTAAAACTTGTAATATTTCTGATGCTATTCCCAACCTGTGGGTCCTAGGGTCCCCAGTTAATATTAGATGGCACAGACTATAAGGTGCCTTGAAGGTTGAGGATATATCAATAACGTAGTCTGTCGGTGTCTCACTTTACTGGTTGGTTATATCGTCTCGAGTTTAAATATACAGAAACACTTCCGAGGTGTGGTACTCTATTTAACTAACTCAGNGGGGGGGGGGGCCTTCTTTGGAAGACGACTTTATACTTAGCTCTGCTTGAAGTGCTTGGTATGTGTTGGCTGGATGAGGTCCGGCAATGTGGGCGTTCTTGTAAAGGCCAGCGTTTGGTGCCGTCTCCCCTCGACTGCTGCTCTGGGTTCGCTCCTCGGCGTTCTCCTCTCGTTCCGACGTCCTCTCGCGATTCCCGATGCAACTGACTCTCTCGGCGTGCTGATAAAAACTGTAACCCTCTTCACTCATAAATTCACTTATATCCTCTCTTGACTCCCTCCCTAAGTTCCTACACGTGTCTCCCTTGTTGGGGAGGGAGGTGGGAGGAGGGTGCAGTACAAAAACACTTCATACATGCGTCATGGTTCTTGTTGGTAGAAGGAGGGGTGACTGCACCCTAAAACTTACCCTGTCAGCTCTCCTTCCGCGGCGCGTGTCCAAGTTGCCCCGTGGTTTGTTAAGGGGGGGGAGGAGTGCTCGTGGCACCACTACCAAGCTTGTCAGCCGTTTTCTCTTGTGTAACTAGAGGTGCGTGTTGACGCCACTCTAGCTTGGCTCTGCATTTTCACCCGCTTTCCTATGTATTTGCGTAGCACCTTCCGGGTGCTTCGGCGATATGCCAGCTCTTACTTGGCACAACCTTGACACGTGTAACTGAGTATCCCACCTCTGGGTTGACCTGTCCTTGCTGTCCACATGTTCCGCAATGCGTGTCAACTTGTTGACGCTCGCGGGAGGATAAAATCGCGGGGGATGTCAGCGAGGTTTCTACTTCCAATATTCGTTACACGTCATTTCTTTAGGCATGCTATTCAGTATTTGAATTTCATGCATTTNCGGCGATATGCCAGCTCTTACTTGGCACAACCTTGACACGTGTAACTGAGTATCCCACCTCTGGGTTGACCTGTCCTGGCTGTCCACATGTTCCGCAATGCGTGTCAAATTGTTGACGCTCGCGGGAGGATAAAATCGCGGGGGATGTCAGCGAGGTTTCTACTTCCAATATGCGTTACACGTCATTTCTTTAGGCATGCTATTAAGTATTTGAATTTCATGCATTANTTCCGCAATGCGTGTCAAATTGTTGACGCTCGCGGGAGGATAAAATCGCGGGGGATGTCAGCGAGGTTTCTACTTCCAATATTCGTTACACGTCATTTCTTTAGGCATGCTATTCAGTATTTGAATTTCATGCATTTAAAAACCTTCTAATTTTATTAGTGGTCACTTTAGCTGAGGGTGTTAGTGCGCATACGATCCAGGTTCGAATCTGGGTTAGGCTTCAAATTTATTTATATTAACGGAAACTGTTTAATGTACGTAGAACCAAACAATTCTTAGTTAGAGGCAACAAAATAACAAGAAAAAAATAATGCGGTTTCAGCAATAAAATATTTGACTGCTCCTGTACAAAAATTAATTTGGTTGCAGAAAACAAACTATTTTTGATTTAACAGAATTTTTTTTCCCCAGAGTACATCGTGATGCCGAGTTGGCATATAAGACTGCTGCCACGGTACGTCTATTGCAGAAATTGGCGTGGCAACCTTAATTCGTTACCTTGTTTGCAGGAGCCACAGTGATACAGCGGCTAGAGCGACTGCCTCCAAACAGGGCGAACTGGGTTGGATTCCCGGCGGGGGTTGCTCCCCGGATTTTCGCACATGGGAATCGTGCCGGACGATAATGCTGGACGTCGGGTTTTCTCGGGGATATCCCGTTTCCCCCTGCCTTTGCATTCCGTCGCTGCGCCATACTCACCTCGCTTCACCCTCATCGGCTCTCAAACAGTTGGCGAGTTGCCTTCTCACCTCATATTTTCCATAGCGGTTAGGTCTTTCTTGGGTAGAGTATCCAGCTTATTTTGACATCACGTGCCTTACATCTCATCCATTTTTTTCTTGGGAGCTATTACTTGCTGAAGTAGTTTTATTGCTTGTTATAACTCCATAGTGGCATTAATGTTCTACTAATATATATTCTTAATGTTTTAGTTAGTTTTATGAAATGTTATGTTTCTAAAATTTTAACAAAATTTCTTTCTTTACAGGTAAGTTGTTCCTGACCTGGTAATCGCAGTTCTATCATGTGAGTATTTACCTTATTTCTGTATTCATTCCCACCACCAAGTTATTTCTGGCCTAAATTACTCTTTTTCTGGTACATAATTTCTCAGATCAAATTTACACCTTACATTTTTATAGTAGTTTAAACGCACGCCTCATATGTGTATGTTCGTGTGGTTTGCGAACGATCTGTGGAACAATCCTTCTTGACCAACGCTCTAGTACAAGTCTTGGACACACCTTTTGTGACAATGAAGACTGGCCCATTTTTTTTATCGACTAGGTATTTTACAAAACATTCCAGCACTGTGTGTTTTATTGGCCCGGTTTTTAAACAACCAAAGCCTTCTCTTGCTTCGTAGATGACGATTCATGGCATTAGTTATGCTAGTAACATTTACAAAAGTGAACACCCGTGACAATGGCGAATACTCGACTATTTACTTTCAACTAAACTGTGTGATTTTCAAATACTAGTGTGCCGAGTTTCCGAAGAAAAATTCGCATATTTTCTAAATCCCTATTAAAAATTTGGTATTATAGTCCATTCACGATTGCTCGCAACTTTCCTGAAACCCTGTTTAAGTTCTACTTTCAGGATATTTCTCAGTCTCTTGCAAGTAAAGTTTAAGAAAGTCTAGAAAATTACACAAATATGGACAACGCACTGAATTCGTGCGCATCCAGCATAATAATATTTTTCATAATTACTATTTCTTACCAGGGATTACCAACCTCATTACCAATACCAACCCATCAATTTTTTTGTGGATTTATTTATAGTAACGATAAATGGAATATTTTAATTTATAGACAGAATATAAGTAAAAGTTAAATTACACCCAAAAATATTTTAACACCAATAGAAAACGCTTGTGAAACGTGGCATGTTTAGAAAACTGCCAAACTCGCCTCACTTGGCAGTGTTTTTCTTTGAAGGTTTGGTTCAAAAAGTGTGAAGAAACGGAAACCGCGAATTGATCATACACATTATTTTAAAGTTAAACCAAATATAGATAGATTATTTTTGATGGAAATTGCATTTGTAAATTGTTACTCCGTGTTCTATCATAGCAGACGTTAAAGATATTTTGCCGTACACAAAGGTTCATCTGTGGTCGTGGCGCTGCAGCCATTTACCACGCTGGTGCGAAGATCTGTCGTTAAAATCATAAGCGGGGTGTTACCTCAGCTGTTGCTATAATTTTTTAAGTAACCTTTCAATAAGACACTTCCTCTTTTCCCATCGAACCACTTCATTAGATATTTAACGTCCCTTTATTTTTCGTGAAGATTCGCACTTCTCTTGAATAAAGCTTGAAAATTTGCTTAGTTTAAACATTATACTTTGCAATTGCGTTATCTGACACAGTTGAATGTCTACATCATAAACGGAAACAGTTCTCACAAATCCCCCCCTTTTTTTTCTATTCTTTTTTTTTAGCAACCTGGCTAGTTTTTGGCTCAGCTGTGTATGAACCAGTGTCTGTTACCCATATGTACAGCGTGTATGAACAAATTATTTCGAGGATTTTCTCCGGATGCTCCCGTTTACCGGAAGTTTCATTCCTTAGCTTCTATCCTGTGTACATCACGTCGTTTATTCAGAGCGAGGGTTTACTGCCGATCTTGAGTGTGTCGCCCAGGTCGAAACTGTGTTGGCTCTATTCGGAGGAGGCAAGAAGGTTGAAAGATGTTTACACGAATGTTGGATTTGCTATAGCTTTTATAGTTCATTCACGGTTCCTTCACATTTTTTTAATTAAACCTTTTTCAAAATCACCATATGTAAGACGTGTTTAGTTATTTCCTAAATAAGTTTTATACCTCTGCTAACGTCAAAGTGACTAATTTTTTCGTAAAATTGAATTTTTACCTATATTTCATTTATAAATTATAATATTTAATTTATAATAAATATGAATAATAACAGTGAGAAAGCATCTTTGTTGGTAGCGCCTAGTAAGAAATATTTATCATGCAAAATATTATTACAACGGAGTCCGCACTAATTCGGTGGTTTGTCCTTTGGAGTAATTTTCTACACTTAGTTCAGCTTAGCTTGTACGAGATTACCAGGGCTTCAGAAAAGTTTGAAGTAACCGTGACTGGATTATACACACTACACAAAAGGTGTAGCCGAGAAGAGACGATACGTCCCGAATGATTTCGTATATTGGACCGGTATCTTAACGTGGTATCATAGCTGGACGGGATCAGTCGACCACAACGACAATTTTCGGGTGACGCCATTTCATATATATGATAATCTTTGAAAATAAATGCTCATAATCTTGAAGTCACATGTTGCATTAATATTTTCATACCTAAGTGTTGCAGCGAAAAAGTTTTGGCGAGTGCTGTACACGGTACTAGTTTCGTTGTCACAACCAGCCAGCTTTATGTTTTTTTTTTCGTCTGTAGTAAGGCGAACCATTCGTAACCTAGAACGTTAACACGGTTTACGAAATTGTTATAGGGAAGATCATTAGTAATTGAGCTTCGTAGTGCACATCAGTGGCTAAGAAAATCTTCCTGTGCCTCATGTGCAGAATTATGGACTGGATCTGAATGAACTAATGGGTAACTTTCAGTGCTTAAACGTTGAGCCTAATGTACGCGTTTGCAACATCGTTGACGTATTTTTTCTCGATGTTCCAGCACAGACTGCATTTAGGATATAGTAGATTCGTTTTTATAAGTCCTCGGAACTGTTTGTAAACCAGGTCGAAGAACGCAGAAGCTGTTGTTGGATCGTGCGATTTTGAAATTTCCGCTGGAAATTTTTCGTGGTAACAAGACGAAAATCGCCCTTTCTCGTTCTTTAGCTATAACGTTCATTACGTGTCGACTGACGTCCGCTGCAAATGCGTCCCTAAAAGAACCCGCGGCAGATGCGCTCTTTCCAGAACCCCCTGCAGATGCGTCCTTCCCAGAAACCGCTGCAGATGCGTCCTTCCCAGAACCCGTGGCAGATGCGTCCTTCCTAGAACGAGCTGGAACCAATATTAAAAGTCAGTATACATTAACGCAATTTTATAGGAATTCAGTTTGTTTATGACACTTGCTTCTGGAGAAATTAGTCACAAAATTAAATTTAGAATAACGTACAAGTTCTCTTAGAACACGTAATAAAAACATTTGATATAAATAACGGTTTTTTAACATCACTCATGAAACTCAAATAAAACAGATGAATTATCAATTCTTTCTTCATGTGAATAACTATTTCAATAACAACAAACAAGAGTCAACCGACAAGNATTCTTTCTTCATGTGAATAACTATTTCAATAACAACAAATAAGAGTCAACCGACAAGCTCATACACGATTACCATTTTATTATATATTTTGTTACACTGAACAATTATTAAAAACATACAGTAATCATCAGTAGGCAGTCCATGTATGTCGAATGTTGTATCTAGACAAGCACACTATAGTCCATGTATGTCGAATATTGTATCTAGACAAGCACACTATAGTCCATTTATGTCGAATATTGTATCTAGACAAGCGCACTATAGTCTATTCGCGGTTTCTTCTCATTTTTTTAAAAATCAAACCTTTGAAAAATCACCCCATGTATGACATGTGTAATTATTTCCTTAACATACCATATATCACAAGCGTTATATACATCTGTTAACATAAAATAATCTTATTTTTCTTTAAATCGAAGTTTTTCCTATTTTGTATTTATAAGTTATAATATTTTATTAAAAATAAATATCAATAAAAACAGTGAGAAAACATTTGTGTTGGTAGCGCCTAGTAAGAAATTGTTCTCGTGCAACTGAGTGCGCACGAATTTGGTGCGTTGTCCTTTGGTGTAATTTTCGTGACTTGGTTAAGCTTTGTGAGCATTAGGCGGAGGAATATCCTGGAAGTAGAACTTAAGTGGTGCTTCAGAAAAGCGTGACTTAACCGCAAATGGGTTATAGATGCCACCTCGTGCAGAGGGCTGCGCGAGACGACCCAGGCGGACACCCTCAGACACGGCTGTGCGTCACAACTGCGGCGACAGGCAGTTGCTATTGGTAGTTGGCGAGGGTGCGCAGTCACCGCGGGGGGCCGCAGTTGGCTGCGGTGGGAGGCTCCATTTCCTGCCTCCCCTCCCCTCCCCCCCGATCCATCATCTCCCTAAGCCTTCCTTTCATCCATCATATTAATGTTGCCCGCTGCCCTCTGACGCGAACATTGTCTGCCGCCTCGTCGCCCCGGGCACGGCCCGTAGGGGCGACGATGGCGCGCCGTTAACCTTCTCCCGTCGCCCTTCTAGACGACAGCTCTTAATGATAATCGTGTAATAACCCTTGTGGGGGGGGGGAGAAGCAGAAAAAGGGAGGGTGGCAAAGTTCGTAGATTGATAGGTTTGTGGCACATAGGATGCTGGAAAAGTTGTAAAGACCTTTTTTTTTGCGGTTAATGTTTTTGTTGTGAAACAATGATAAGCGGTAGCCTTTATTATGTCATGACCGTTGAGAGACGTGCGTGTAGAGCATATAATTAATTTTATCTTATAAAATATATTTTTCTGAAGCTCTGCTCACTATGTATGAAATTTTTTATCATATAAAGAAAGTAATTAATTTTCCAATAAAAAGAAAGTAGTACTCTCTACTTTATTGCCCTAAACGAAACATTAGAATTTCAAGTGTGAGCTAATGTTCTCGGCCAGCAGCATGGGTTTGGAGTTTAATTTATTTTCCCAGAAACTGTGCAATGCAAGGGAATATTCGCGAAAAACATACTCGTTCCTCGAAGATTGTAACAGTCGCAATGTTGAAGTCCAGATCGATTAAGTTATTAGATATGTACTGAGGTTCCGCTTAGAGAAGATAGCATGGTTGCCGTTCGTCTGGGGAAACTGGGAAATTTCGGGGAATTTGAAATCTGTCGGGGAAATATCATGCAATGTTGAATACTTTACTGAAATTTCAGGGAATTCGGGGGTATGCTGGCTATATCTAGCTTTTCTCTCATAAATTATGCACCTTTGAAAATAAAATTTGCATTTTTATGTAAGCATTTCTTTTTTCGTTGCATATGTGGTTTTCAGGTGTTTGTAGGTTTGAACTTTAGGTGGTTAATTTAGTAGCACGACTAGCTACATGAAATGAATATATTTAATGAATGTGCATAATGCTGCAACTGTCAGGCCAAAACTCCTTATAACAAACCCCCTTACAACAAACCCCCTTACAACAAACCCCCTTATAACAAACATGCCAAATTTTGTTCCCCTGAGATTTGTTGAATAGAGGTTTTACTTTGAAATCGCCGCAATTTCCGTGAATGTAGCAACCACTGCACATTAAGGAAATCATGTGTGATTAGTTGAAAATGAATTCTTATAAGCGGTTATCCAATTACAGATACAAGTGATAAAACATTGCTAAATGTATCTGCATGATTTGACTTCGACCCAGTGTTGAATGTAAAAACAAATGCACCCGCAATACAGTTTTAGAAAAAAATGATTTCGCACCAGGATTCAANAACCCAGTGTTGAATGTAAAAACAAATGCACCCGCAATACAGTTTTAGAAAAAAATGATTTCGCACCAGGATTCAAATCCCGACGACTCAGAATAACGTGCAGCTCTAGAACAGCCTTGTCCACGGAGCTGGTTTTCTTTAGTGAGGCCGAGTTATTGAATTTTTCCCACGTAACGAACAATCAAAATGATGCCATGGGATAAGCGTTCTCGAAATCCACTTCAATTCGCAAAGAAAACTGGTTCAATACAAAACAAAAATCACGAGTAAATTTCCAGAATTTGAAACTGCATGAGAAATAATTACCAATGTTTAGCCCAATTGAGTTTCAATGCCGGCCACTCCTCGAGAAACTGTGCAACTGTAGCCTAACTGTTATGGCCAGGTTTCCGTAAATCGACCGTATTTTTCCAATGTTTGATAACCTCGGTCTAAGGTTCTTTACTGTTCTGCAACCAGGCCACACTGTTCTCGACGTCTTCTGTAACAAGACGACTTCCGAAAATAACTAGTCTCTAAAAGTACAACCATCACATTGAAATTGCATAGTATTTAAATAGTATGAGAGTATACATGCACAATATATTAGAGAAGATGAAGCTCGTATCATTGATAACACTTTAAACTGCAGACCTCAAAAGTAAAAGTTATCATTAACATGAACTACCGTAGTTTGTGAAATNTCATTGATAACACTTTAAACTGCAGACCTCAAAAGTAAAAGTTATCATTAACATGAACTACCGTAGTTTGTGAAATTAATTTCATTTACATTTAACAGAAACTAACAATGCACTTAATAGTCCTGACAGCGATCATGAGTACCAACAAAGGCGTGATGATGCTGTCACATCTAACCTAGGCCTTTATTAATACAATCAAGGTCTTTCCTTCTTAGTCAACACCTAGTTAAAACCTACCCCTAAGGAATTGTTCTGCTCCCTTTTTGTTTCCTCTCCTATATTGCCACACCACTCTTTCTCCAGTTTGCTCTACCCTCAGCTCAGTTCAGTATGTTATTTCTTTACATCTAGTATTTTCCAGGACCTGTAGACACTTATTTATACTAAGTACGGTTAGAAAATGTTCACATATCTGGAGAGAAGAAGCAGTAATGTCGGAAATGTAATACTACAGTTATCAAATCATTGCGAAACATTTTTAGTTAATGCACTAATATGTAGCTATGTCAGACCATCAATCTGAATGCCCGCCCAGATACGAATGTAAATTTGCCAAAATTTACAAATATGATTTTAAATTATTAGGTGTACACTATTATTGCCTGTAACAACATCTGGTTCTACATCATTAGGTGCACATTTGTAATCCAGCTTTTTTCACGTCTCTTTTGGAATTCCTATATTTGTCAACAAGTTTCCCTTTGGATAGCCCACTTATTTTCTGGACTCAATGCTTTTCTCACAGATAGAACATACTAGTTTTTCTTTTGTTCATTCGGGAAAAGTGCTACAATTTTGTCTGCTAATTCGCCGAAATCATCATTGCGCAAGCACCTAGACAAATACAGTTTAATACATTAAAAATCACTAAAAAACACCACGTAGTTATATATTCAGAATATACAGTACGGTAAATGAAAACATTTTTGGGTTAGTTACAACACACCCAATTTCTCTTTTTAAATAATTCTTGCTTCTTACATGACATTGCTACAAACAAGCATATTGCTGCAATTGCCAATTTTTATTTTATTTTGGTAAGATCAGTTATTTGATGATCAATTAATGCACCAGAACATGTGTGAAAGACTACATTATCCTTATTTCAGTGAGTACAGAAATGTGTTTCCATTACATTTGAGATTCTAGTCGTTTTATTTCGGAGGTATGACAAAGCTGTTGATGGTTATTTGAACAAGGAATTCATTAAAAATGTTAATCACTATCCGGCACCTTTATTAATGTGTCATATTTGTGTCAGAAAGCTAATTAAACTGAAAGCATTCTTGAACAAAATTTAATTTCACTGCACTCTTAGCAGAAGTTAAATAATGTAATTAGGCTATTCTCTGTTTCGTTCAACTTTAGTAAAATTTGACAGACGTTGTGACCAACCTACACAGCATGTAAACAGTAAACGCCCCTATTTGTGAGGTACTGTGAGCTGATGGTTGTTGCGGGATGCGTGTTATTATGTTGGCGGTCTTTACGATGAATTTAAAAGAACTCTGCACTAAGAATTATACTGTAAAATTTTAATGATAATTACAACACATATGGTTAAAATTATGCTCTTAGACTAATGTACAATTGTTCAGAGTTATAGAGCAAGGGATTTAAAAACATTTAGAATTATTATGGTACAGCATGCGAACATTACACCAATCTCCCTTGCCTATGGTCTTCACCCACCCTATGAAATGCCATTACCATTAAGCTCTCTTCAGTCATAATTTATCTATATGCGAGAATTCCTTGCTGGTGGTGTCGGAATATTATACATACAATTAATTATTTTTCTATTTGCGTATTTCATTAAATGTAGTTTCGTCATAGGTTAATTTCTATAACAGTCTCAGGAGTGAAATTAATTATCGACGCGTGTCTGTCGCTTTGTAAAAGGGTTTTGTAGTTTACTGTGGTTCGCCATTTTCTTTTACCATCGCGAAGCGTGAGCGGTAAAGTATTTACGTTGTGAAGTTTAAATTTGGTGCTATCAAGAAATAGCTCAAGTTGTTTGTTAGTTCAATAAGTCAGCAAATATATTATTTCGTATCAGTGGCCAACAAAATTGGTTTTAGTGTAGTAATCATCCAAAACTCGCCACGTAAGNGCAAATATATTATTTCGTATCAGTGGCCAACAAAATTGGTTTTAGTGTAGTAATCATCCAAAACTCGCCACGTAAGTTTTTTTTTTTTTATAAAAAAATGTTATTTTAAATTGTTGTTAGAATATTTGAAATATATATGGCATTTTTAAAAACCCTTGTTTCACCCTATTTAATTTTATTGAAACTCCAACGATTTATATGTGGGAAGTTAAATTTGTTGAAAATGTTTTCATTGTGCGTTTCGCACATCGGTATTAACAGTGGCGTATTTATTGAGTTTTTTTTTTCGTGCGGGAGGTTTTCAAATGTACGTGGCCTAAAAAAACCCCTTTATAGTGTAGTTATATTTTAAAATGCAACCATATTTGTGTGTCGAGTATTTCTCGCATCGGTACGAACACACACATTTATCGCATTTAATTATTTCGATGAAGTTCAAACTTTAGAGTCATAGTAAACTGAATGTTATTTTCCACTGCATCATCAAAACGATGTAAGTTCCAATCGCTACTCTCTCATAAGAAGAACCGCGAAACAATTACATCTCACGAAAGACGGTAAACTAAAGCTGCTCAGCCAAGCCTNTACTCTCTCATAAGAAGAACCGCGAAACAATTACATCTCACGAAAGACGGTAAACTAAAGCTGCTCAGCCAAGCCTTCGGCAATGTTCGGGTTTTCGTTAGGCTTCCACCACCCCCACCACACGAATGCAAGATGGCAACTCTATACACACAAACTTTAACTAAAATATGGTAACTTTTTTTATAAAATTTTAAATAATTTAGCTTGAAAACATTGACAAACCAAAACAGTCGATATTTTAAAATATTTAGTTTGCGTTTGGAGGGTTTTAGAAGTTGGAATTAAAACAAATAACGTAGTTTGTACTAATAAAACGGTAAATTTGTGAATCTCAAATTTGGTTGCATGAGTGNTGGAATTAAAACAAATAACGTAGTTTGTACTAATAAAACGGTAAATTTGTGAATCTCAAATTTGGTTGCATGAGTGCGTGAATGCTATGAATAACAAACCTCGTCGCCGTTCATAATACAGGAAGGCACAGATAGGCAGCAGAAAATGATTCTGGATTTCATATGAACTTTTGTTAGGCGTACTGTAATTAATTTAAATGCTAAGTAAGGCAAAATACCCTCTTATAATAAGTCAGTCTACACGTTTTCTTATATAGTTCTCAAGTTAACATAAAAAAGTTATTTGATGCCATTGAAATATTTGTGTTTTGAAAAATATTCATATGTTTCTGCGTGTTTTAAGTAAATATTTCACCTCTCAGATGTGTATCCTTTTAAACCATACCAACATGTATTCATTCGTGATTTTGAAATTTGTTAACTTTCGAGTTTCCATCGTAAAAATAATACCTGGTTAGAATTCACTATATTCAGATGAACCAATGACGAAAATAAACAACATTTTAGAGGAGAGTGTCGCAAGTTACTTGATTGGAATCAAAATGATTTAATATAACATAGGTACTTATGTACGTATATTCGTATAGGTGTAAATGAATTATATATTTACCGTGTGTGGTAGGAAAACATCTCCGCACGTTTCTTGCCGACTCGAATATATTATGGCTACGATTGGGTAAATTAGTATTTAGTGCAGTTAGTTTTATTACACACTAAAATCTAAATACACCATCATTTTAGTTTACTAATCAGAGTCACGTGACCATTTAGTAAATTAAAACTCCAAATTGGAACACTGCCACAAATTTCTTCTATTATGCCACTGTCTCCTCACACACATTATACATGCCTCAAAAAATTATTATTTTTTGCCTGTTTGGGTTGGTACATATAATTTGGATGTATATTATTGAAATTTAGTACTTGTATGCTATGAGCACTACCATGATTGCTGTACATTAATTATACAATTCTACAAGTGGGCTAAAATATTTGTAGGTGTCCCATGCAATTATAATGGCCTTGTCTCTGGTAGCAAATGGTTGTATTCTTGTATGAAATGGCGTAGTTACTTTATTGTTGAGGTGGTATGTTTTACGAGCACATGTTTACTTCATGCTGAAAATTGCATATAACAAGTACACTGAAGAGCCAAAAAAACTGGTACACCTGCCTAATATCGTGAAGGGCCCCCGCGGGTACGCAGAAGTGCCGCAAGACGACGTGGCATGAACTCGACTAATGTCTGAAGGTATGCATGAGGCATTGAAATCTGCGCCAATTTGAGAAAGGGTTGCACGTCTGTCACGTTTAATGATTCTCGTCAGTCGTCGTTTGTCCCGTTCTTTCACGATCTTTTTCCGGCCGCAGCGATGTCGAAGATGTGATGTTTTACCGGATTCCCGATATTCACGGTACACTTGTGAAATGGTCGTACGCGAAAATCCAAATTTTATTGCTACCTCGGAGATGCTATGTCCCATCTCTCGTGCGCCGACTATAACACCACGTTCAAACTCACTTAAATCTTGATAACCTGCCATTGTAGCAGCAGTTAACCGATCTAGCTGCCGACCGTATCGCGTTACTCTGATTGGTTCTATACCTCTGTTATTTGCATACGCATGCCTATACCAGTTTTTTTTTTCTTTTTGGCTCTCCAGTATATTTTAATTCAACACCGGAATCAAGTATGTCTATTTTCAATGCTTTTAAAACTTTGTTTTATCTATCGCAACTCACATGAAACTGGGGTCATATGATGCACATGATTGCTATGATTAAGTATTATTTATTAGACCATTGCAATTCCTTATGCATGGTCCTATACTCATAAAAAAAAAGTACTCAAAATATGAAATTCACAATGTAACGATTTCAGCATTTAAAGTTTTGTTTATGTTTTGACTTTCTTTTGGGATGTGTGCTTATTTATTTTGGAGACATGATTATGTATTAAATTTTAAAGCCTTTACCATAAAGTATAGCTATTTGTGTATAATCAGAATATTACCTCTAAATTTATATTTACATAATTTTTTTGTGTGTTTACCTTTTTACGTTTTTACAGTTCTATTTATTTTATTTTGTTACGTGAGAACTGAGCTCTGANCTGTCGTAGCAGCATGCCCTGTACGAGCTGAGATGTCATAGCAAGACAAACCCGTTTCCAGGAGACCGATCATTCTGCTCCCTTCAAACTCACTCACATGCCGATATGACGCCCATTGATGTCGCCGAGAAAAACTGTTACTTGCTTTCACTTCGTCTGATGGCTCTTAACTGACTGAGCTTGGCGTAACACTGACCTTTCCGGTCACACACGAGAGGGCACTTCTGGGCCTACATGTACGCCATCTCTTGGAATTCATAAACACTTATTGTTGGTACACTGACCTACTGTCATACTCCGAGTTCGGATTCATTCGGGCCATTATTTCTGGCTTTTGCAATTTTCACAAACTATAGCGTATACAAAGTCAATGTCAATCATCAAAATATAAAATAAAAAACCTGGGAATACCACATACAGACACTTAAATAAAATATGACGCATGGTGAAAATAGGAAGTTGGAAGCGGCACTGTCACTAACCCTCCCCCCACCAGCTTAAACCATGTAGGGCCTTCCGGACGACACATGTCGCCCATTCACGCATACCAAGGTCAAGCCGAGGTGAGGTAGCACTTGCCGCCATCAGGCCTCCTCCTCCCACCCCCTAGCAAGCCCAGTGAAATTTGTAAATGCCGAGAAATGACAAGATAATAGGGCGAGTTCCGCACGATGTCAAAAACACACACCGAGAATAAGCTGACAGCGTGTGGCAGGGGCAACTGGCCCACAGCACCCCTCTCCCCCCAACCTTCAAGAACCAAGGTGCGTGTATGAATTACGCTTTGTACTGCGCCCTCCTCCCTCCCCCTTCCCCAACAAGGGAGACATATGTAGGAATCGAGGGAGGGAGCCAAGAGAGAATATAAGCCATTTTGTGGGGAGGTTGGGTCAGTAGATCATCAGTTGGACAGTTTCATCACCGCGCCAGGAGAGTCTGTCAGTCAGTCATATCGGGGCAGTCGGAAGCTGCTATACTACGTGCCGAGAGAGTAAGTCAGTGCGACAGTTACCAAGGCCGGGATATCGGAACCCGGCCACGTCCGTCAGCTGCATCAGTCAGTCGCAACATTAAGGGGTCAGCCATATCGGGACGCGAAACACGGGGTGCAGGGCAGAAGCAGTTAGACAGTTACCAGAGCTACTTCGGACGAGTAGTATCACCATGCCGAGACGCGAGTCAGTTAGTCAGTTACCGTATCAGTCAGTCAGTTACCAGTCAGTCAGTTACAATGCACCGAGAAGGCGGAGTCGAGTGGTGAGCTCCAACGAGGGGGCGCCATGTCGAGCTAGTGGGATTAGTCCAGTGCAGCCCGTAGCCGAGAAGGACGGGTGGGGGCCCGCCGAGGTCCCTTGCCGGGACGTGGTAGGGAAGTAATCAGTCAATTGCAACCCTACGCCGAGAACGGAGCGAGTGGTGAGCTTCAACGAGAAGTGCCACGTCGAGAGGAAGCCAACTGAGTGCAACACACCAAAAACAGCCAGTCCGAGGACCTATAACAGGGGCCATTCAGCTCACCAGATCTCATCAACTGCCGGAACGTATCCGGACCATCCAGCTTACCAGATTTCAACTGCCGGAACAACTACTCCGCAACCACAACAAGTACAGATTAGTAAGGCGTCACTGAGGGACGTGTCCTTTCACCTGATGCCCCCACATCGTCGGAAACGTTAGCCAGGACATTGTAACCAGCCCTTCAGGCAAGAACTCGCAGGGCGTTAAAGTATGAGTAAATTCTCGGCTCGAGGTGCCGGGAAAGTATGTACAAAGTCCAACAACAGTGCCGGGAATGTTGAATGAATTCCCGTTAAATAAACCTGTTCAAAACTATGAAGTCATTGTTTGATGCCCTCAACCTTCAAGGCACCCTATAGTCTGTGCCATTTAACATTAACTGTAGACCCTGCGAACCATTCTGTACCCCACAGGTGGGGAGTAGCGTCAAATTTAATATGAAATTTTATAAGGGCGTTAAAATTCCCACGGGCATTACCAGAATCCATTAGTGAGATTCTTATGTTCAAAGCTGAGTTTGTGCTACAAACATTTTAATGATTTATTAATGAGAATATAACGAGCCAGTTCTCAATTAACTCACGTAAATTTTATTTTTGTTGGCTTATGCTTAAAGAGGTGATTTATTATAATAATTACATTTCAAACTGATCATAATTTATTTTGACCTCTATTTTTCATGGTTTTCTATTGTTTTGAAACAACAAACGCAACTGATGATTTCTCAGATTACTTATGAATGCCTATTTCACGTAAAAAATTTTAAATTAATAAAACACCTATTTCTTCACACTTATGCTGTGTTATGCTTCACGTAGTGGCTGAGGTAGATATAATTCTTTATTCAGTGATTCGCATGTTTTGTCTCATTATTATTTTTCATACAAATTGTATGAAATTGTGTCTAGCGTTCTGCTATGTGACGAAAAGAGTATGTGTGTTTTGCAGTTTTGTAATGGTAAAGGATATGTTTTAATATGCCGCCATTGACTCAGTGTTGACTTACCTGTGTTTTAAGTTTAATATTCTGGCATTTCTGAATCTGAAATTTGCCAATTGAAGCCAATTTTCTCACGCCGCATAAATCAAAGGGACCCCGACTTGCGTGGCGTCATTGTCCTCTATGCCAGACGCCGCGCTCATAGAGAAAGTAAGCGGCGTGCTATGAATTTCATGCAATCATCACGCGTATAAGGCCGAAAAACTTCACTCGTATTTTATACTATATTACATGTTTTCCTCTTTTACTACAAAAAAAAACGCACATCATATTTAATTTTATTTTCTTACACGCACACAAGTGTAAAACATTTAAGCCTATCCTGGACAACAGCGTAGGTATATGTTTAAAACCTGCAATTCTCAAGAAATTAAAAATAAAGAGTATTTTTGTAACTATTAACTTACAGTACCTACGAAAGAGTAAGCGAAAATGCTGGCAAGTACAATACAGAAGATGATCAACTCTCGAGTAATGTTGCCTTAAAAGTATGAAATTACTTTTGTGGCAGTCGTTAAGATGACTGACGTAATTTGAATACGTGTGCACGCAGTCTTAATTAAAGCTTCAGAATTACACTCACTATTGCCTAGGCTGAGCCACAATTACAGACAAGGTTATTAAATCGACGGGAGAAAAAAAAACATTCTGCTAGAAATAAACTTGAAAAACAAGTTGATAATTTTCGACATCGGCTACAAAACTGAAAAGTGTTTTATAAAGAAATCGCCTTAAGGCAGTGCTACATTCGCCGTAGAAATTATTAGTANGGCTACAAAACTGAAAAGTGTTTTATAAAGAAATCGCCTTAAGGCAGTGCTACATTCGCCGTAGAAATTATTAGTAGAAAATTGAACACGCGCATTTCTATGGAGCGTGCTACAACAAAACATACCAGCATAAGATGGGCACTTGCTCGCAGGAACCGCATAGGGAGGATTGAAAATGTTACGTTTTCTTACGTGAAATTCTATGCCGAGCAACCACAAGAAGGCAATTCCAACAACGGAAGTCGTTGCAAAGCTAACGCGTGTCAGGAAAGTGCGTTATATGGACTCAGTATTACATTTCCGACTTCCGTTTACTTTAACAAAGTGACAAACACGTGCACACGAACAATGGTGTACGGAAACGATTTTGAANACCACAAGAAGGCAATTCCAACAACGGAAGTCGTTGCAAAGCTAACCCGTGTCGAAGTCATTGCAAAACTAACGCGTGTCAGGAAAGTGCGTTATATGGACTCAGTATTACATTTCCGACTTCCGTTTACTTTAACAAAGTGACAAACACGTGCACACGAACAATGGTGTACGGAAACGATTTTGAAATTAAATTAGTTTTTATAACTTTATATGATGCAGTTGATTCGAAGTTAAAAAGTAAAGGTTATAGTATTTGCAGGGNGGCTACAAAACTGAAAAGTGTTTTATAAAGAAATCGCCTTAAGGCAGTGCTACATTCGCCGTAGAAATTATTAGTATAAAATTGAACACGCGCATTCCTATGGAGCGTGCTACAACAAAACATACCGGCATAAGATGGGCACTTGCTCGCAGGAACCGCATAGGGAGGATTGAAAATGTTACGTTTTCTTACGTGAAATTCTATGCCGAGCAACCACAAGAAGGCAATTCCAACAACGGAAGTCGTTGCAAAGCTAACGCGTGTCAGGAAAGTGCGTTATATGGACTCAGTATTACATTTCCGACTTCCGTTTACTTTAACAAAGTGACAAACACGTGCACACGAACAATGGTGTACGGAAACTATTTTGAATTTAAATTAGTTTTTATAACTTTATATGATGCAGTTGATTCGAAGTTAAAAAGTAAAGGTTATAGTATTTGCAGGGNATTAAATTAGTTTTTATAACTTTATATGATGCAGTTGATTCGAAGT
Source organism: Clitarchus hookeri (assembly GCA_002778355.1). Taxonomy (NCBI): domain Eukaryota; kingdom Metazoa; phylum Arthropoda; class Insecta; order Phasmatodea; family Phasmatidae; genus Clitarchus; species Clitarchus hookeri. The sequence continues at coordinate 440,071 of NQII01001515.1, read as the reverse complement.
TAAAAAGTAAAGGTTATAGTATTTGCAGGGTTTACAAAAGTTGACCGCTATCACTGCTTCTCAACATTTTCCCACAGAAGAATATTTTTACTGAGACAGGTTAGCCAACACACGGTTCGTAAATCTCTGCGATCCATGAGAACTATTGTTTTTCTCCTGGTCGTTTCTGATTGGTCGCATTATACTTTTCTTACTGTGAATGTAGCATGCAATTGTTTAAAAATCGCATTGTAACGCTACTGTTATTTTCTTACGGGAACGTTACGGCGAATGCAGCACAGCCTTTACGTACAATGGAGGCATTAAATAAGTAACAAGTGAAAATTACATTTCTATAAAAGCATTACAAAATTATTTAACGAATATTGTATAGAATTTAAGGAGCTTTCATGGGAGCAAGCCTTTAGAATTTGTGATGAAGGAACCTTAATTCCAAAACCAACGCTGAACACATGGCGACTGGAATGATCCCCTCACAAAACGTTAACACGAGTAACGACTCAAAGTTACTCATAATTTGGTTTGCCAGTTTTGGAATCACTATTATTACTTTTCGGTATTCCTGATAACGTAAAAAATGATATAAAATAGTACAACAGATCATTAAAAAAAAAAACACGTTGTCTGGCACCAACATAACCTAAACACGTACACCCACAGCAAAAGCTTGCCCATAACACTAACAAAACACCAACGAAATACGTAATTAGTTTACTTACCTTCGAATACTTTTATCAGACTGCTGAAGCCCCAGTCACCCAACATATTTCTCGTGCTTTCATCTGCCATTCTCACGACTCAAAGGTATCAATCGCAAAAAAAAAAAAAAACGATTATTCGTTGCACGTGCACTGCTATCAAAGATGGCAGCGAAAATCATCGGCTTAAATTGACCAAATCTTTTTCTGCTGCCAACCAATTATAATGGATTTCAGGAATTATTTTTTTTTGGAACTACCTCCGTGTGTTGGGAAACAAATAATTTTGTTGGCGAACATGTTTATTTATACCAAGTATATGTTTAAGGTGGTAAAACAAACTAATATTTGTTTGCCACAAAGATTTTTTTTTAAACAATTAATTTGGTTTAGTTAAGAAATTTGGGGTGTTCGGAGCTACTGCGGCTTGGTCGAAATAACAAAATTTTGTTTAGCCTCTTGCAAATAAATATATTTAGTATATGGAAACAAATATCTTTCTCCGTATGGCACACACACCACACTTTCAACAGCAGCTACAGTCTTATGGTTGGTTGTTGGGAGTCAGGATGAAAAATGACTATCTACTTGTGTCTTGCCTGTCTTGTGAATAAGCTGGTCAGTTAACTGAGCACTTTTGAAATAACCCTTCGAAAAATGTCCCTGCCCCTCCTGCGTATATTTTAACGGGTACAGCGGCCAGAATGCGCGCAGTAAAGTTGCTGACGACAAAGGGAAAATAGTTCCGTGCTTTAACGTTGAATTGAAAGTGCTAGGTTAACATTTGTAAATACTGAAACAGTTAATTTTGCTTTCTGTTTCCTTTCAACGCCTTTAAGTGTAAGAATAAGCAAATTTGTGTAATATTTACTATTCTAATAATTTCAGGATTTTACTTGACCGACGCAAGGATAATGTGATTAGGCCGATGGCAGTGTTTGTTAATGCTGCGTATGGCGGAGTAATACGAAATGTGCATACAAGTAGACCTTCATCAGGGATTTCGAAAGTTTTCACAGTTTACTGTAAACAGCCTGTATTTGACGGCTAGCACTTTTAGACTTTTAACCCACTTAGCCCTTAGGCCTTCCGGGTCTCCTTTTTTACTACCATCCGTTTCTATTGTTTAATTTCTCAAGATCTTAGTTATTTATTATCTTATAATTAATTTTTCAACTAAATCACACTGCCAAGGCAACGCTTAAACTTTTATATAAAATTTCATGTTTCAAATATTTACTTCACGACACANACTAAATCACACTGCCAAGGCAACGCTTAAACTTTTATATAAAATTTCATGTTTCAAATATTTACTTCACGACACATTAAAAGACTTATATTTTCAGTTATGCCAGTAAAATTGTTGAAATAGCTCAAAGTTAAAATTTGTTTAATTACTAACACTGCTAACACTGACTGGCAAGTTGACGTGAATGTCAACGAATTTTGAAATCAATGTTTGAATGCCTTTCAATAAGCGTGAAGTTTGAATTAAAAAATCTCTACCATGTTTCCGATAACTTATTGTAGATGTGTATTAGCACGGATGCTGGTTACAAGGTCCGTGTAAATTTTACGCGCTGTTTGTCGGCACGAGACAACGAAGAAACAGACTTCTTAAGCGCCGAACTACCAAAAGAAATATAAACTTGCAGTGCCATTAACATATGCAGCGCATTTCGCGAGTAATCTGTATGCCGCTGGCAAAAGTACTCAGGACCTAACAAATGTTTTTGACGGTCTGCATTTTCAGTGTTGACGAAACGCATAAGCTTATTCTGCTTTATGAAGCAGAAAATACAATACATCTGTGCATGAACGCAGTTAATGCGCGCCATCCTTTTGTGAATGACAAAGCAGTTGTAAAAGTGATAACTCAACTAGTTCTTTCTTTTTAAAGGGATCTTGATAGTTACGTCCTCCTTCGTTACTATACAGAAGAGTTTTTTTGTGACCCGTTAGCATTCTAATTTTTTTTTTAACCCTCATCCCTGATTTTTGTTACCCTCAGGCTCGAGTAGATTAAAATTTTCAGTGGAGCGAGGCGCTTTGAAGATAATTCAGCGATCGAAGTCCTCTGCATTCCCTTGTAATAGCTCATAATGAAATGTGCGCACATTTTAGTACTAGTTCAAATTAACTCTGCCTTGGGGATTAAACTCGGGGAAATAATTTTGCACGGTTTACTGGGCATAACGGACTTTCACGAAGAACGGACATTAAAAAAAATGAAGATCGCCGACAGGTAATACGAGTTATAGCTTGATACATAAAGACAGGTGTGCTGTCGGCTTCTCAGTGGTTGTGAAGGTGTTTAGACGAAACATAACCCGAATTACGAGATGGCGCCGGCACTTGCTCGGAATGCATGAGGGGAAATGCGGTCGAAACGCTGACGTCCCAATGCATCCCGTGTCGGGATCGAACCCTACGAACTCCAGGATGCAAATCAACCCACGATGTTGGCGACCGCCCGACAAAACAACCCCCAGCGCGAAAGACGGCAGGGCCTATCATTTGCGAGTCGCGCGCGTGTATTGTTTGTGTTCAGGCGTTTTCACATCTCGTGTTTTGTCAGCGCGTAATAATAAATGCCCTCCCGGCAGCGGCCCGAACCGCAGCGGCATGACGTCCGTGTAAACACGGATGTTTTTGCTGCTCGGCCGACTGCGTGACCGGGGGGAAAATAAATGGTTTTGCGGTTGAGTCGTGGAGGGAGGGGTAGTTCTGGAGAGGGGGGTGAGTTTGGATTCTAACTCACTAAAAAGAGGGGGGGGAGCCGGATAATGAAAGCAATTATCTGGCTCCGCGCATGCGATACATTCGCCGGCGGAAACTTCCGAACAACTGGCCAGGGATGTCATTTCATCTCTCCCGTTCACTCCCCCCCCCCCAACCTGGTGGGTGATCGAGACTAGACAACACACCCCC
>NQII01001515.1:403512-434916 GCA_002778355.1 Clitarchus hookeri | reverse complement strand
GTTGTAAACGGCAGACATAGTTTTGAAGGAATGGTTTGTTAATGAGGTTGAAGCCGGTTCCCAAGTAATGTATTGTTCGCCATGCGAGTCGGATAAGATAAGACTAGTAATCCATGCAGCAATAATTTTAGAGATGTTTTAGGCATTTTAAAACATTATCTTTGCATTATCTTTTCAAATTAACTGTGTATGCATTAAGGGGACAGTCTGCTAAAAGCTTTTGACAGTTTACGCAAAGGAATTCCATATCTTCTCGGTGTTTTTATGCAATCTCTTTACGAATTCCATGTACGACGTTGCTCTTACGGCAGAAAGGATGCAGGACCTCGACAGCAGTGTAGGCACAGACAGCATGTCCTATTGTGTTTGGTGAACATCACGTCGGCGGACAATTGTCGGAAGTTGTTGTCGAGCAGCGTTGATGAAGACCGCAGGCGATGTGACACCCGCCCGTCTCCGACCCGCGCTCCGTAAGCGACCTACTTTTAAATTAATCCTATTAATAAATGTGTGCAATTACGCTGCGTTGCCTTTACACCAAAGAAACTGCCATTAAAATACTGACGTGGGTGTGAAGGCAGGGCTTGTGGGGAAAAGCCGGCCAGCAATTGGTCTGCCGGTTTCGCTGATCTAACTCTAGCAGACACGAGAACTTAAAATGAGTTAATACACTAAAGAGCCAAAATATCTGGCACACCTACCTAATACCGTGTAGGGCCCCCGCGAGCACGCAGAAGTGCCGCAAGACGACGTGGCAGGGACTCGACTAACGTCTGAAGATGTGCAGGAGGCATTGAAATCTGCGCCAATTTGAGAAAGGGTTGCACGTCTGTCACGTTTAATGATTCTCGTCAGTCGTCGTTTGTCCCGTTCCTTCATGATCTTTTTCCGGCCGCAGCGATGTCGAAGATTTGATGTTTTACCGGATTCCCCCGATATTCATGGTACACTCGTGAAATGGTCGTACGCGAAAATCCAAATTTTATCGCTACCTCGGAGATGCTATGTCCCATCTCTCGTGCGCCGACTATAACACCACGTTCAAACTCACTTAAATCTTGATAACCTGCCATTGTAGCAGCAGTAACCGATCTAGCAACTTCGCTAGACGCTTGTTGTCTTATATAGGCGCTGCCGACCGCATCGCGTTACTCTGATTGGTTCCATACCTCTGTTATTTGCATCGCACGCCTATACCAGTTTTTTTGGCTCTTCAGTGTATAGCGAAAATATTGTCGCTGTTTCCGGCTGCACGCAGCAATATGATTGGTCCTACCTCCTCAGCAACCTCAGCAACATGGAGCCAGGTCATCTACAAACTGTGTCCTATCAGACATTACTCCGAACCAATCAGGAAACTGTACGATGGAATACTTCGTCACATCAAGAGTAGCACAAAGCCGATTGGTGCATATACACGATTGCATCAGAAATAGTGGTCGCTCATGTATGTAGGGTGTTTGTTCACGGTAAAAGTGAACAGCTCTTTTTGTAATCAAGCTTCGAAAAAAAAAGTGACTTGTCCACAATTACATACAGGCTACAGTGCACTGACATGCAGGCCCTCATTTAAACTAGTTTTGTATTAATGAAAATAATCGCATTACTTGTTTTATTGCGAATATAATGTTAGTCAATTCACGGATACTTGCAGTGTTTTCTGAGGCTTTGCTAAAGTTCTACTTCCAGGATATTCCTTCGCCTCGTGCAAAAAACTATCGGAACCAAGTCTAGCAAATTGCACGAAAGGGACAACGCACCGCATTCGTGCGCTTTTAGGGTAATAATATTTTGCATAAGAAAAATTTATTACTAGGCATTACCAACACACCTATGTTCTTTGTCTTTATTAGTGTTATTTATGAATGTAATAATATAAGTGCAGGTTGAATTTAACCAAAATAGGGTACTTATACGTTAACAAAACTATAAAACGGTTGTGATAGGCCTATATGGCATATTTAGGAAACGAGACTAAACACGTCATGCATGGGGTGTTTTTATTTCAAAAGTTCTATTCAAAAAGTGTGAAAAAACCGTGAATAAACTATAGTTGTGAACGTGTTTTCAATAAGTGCCGCTAAAGTTGTTTGTTTTATACACATTATAGTAAGAGTTCGCATATTATTACCGGATTGACATTGCTAACAGTTTCATGCGAACGCCGCACGAATCGTGATCAGGCCCATGGCAACATAAATTTTACATTAGGCGGCATTATTAAAAATGTTTATAAAAGAATATTCTAAGCAAGGATTTCAAAATTAGAGAGTTAACAGTGATTTTGGATTGGCCAGAGTGTCAGTTTGCCCGATGGCAACCCCCATGGGCACCTTCAGATGTTAGACCTTACATTAAAAATGATCTAGCGAATGGAACCGATTTCCCTTTTGCTGTTAACATTGTGATATGATTATTTTTAATTTTGTTTAGTTAGAGAGAGTGAATAGTGAAGAGATTTGGGCGGCTCTTAACATCGAGGTNATATGATTATTTTTAATTTTGTTTAGTTAGAGAGAGTGAATAGTGAAGAGATTTGGGCGGCTCTTAACATCGAGGTATTGAGAGCCGATGAGGGTGAGGCGAGGTGAGTATGGAGCAGCGCCGGAATGGAATGGCGATGAGAAACGGGAGATCCCAGAGAAAACCCGCCGACCAGCAGCATCGCCCGGCACGATTCCCGCGTGTGAAAACCCNATGAGAAACGGGAGATCCCAGAGAAAACCCGCCGACCAGCAGCATCGCCCGGCACGATTCCCGCGTGTGAAAACCCGCGAGCGACCCCACCGGGAATCGGACCCGTGTCGCCAAGGTGGGAGGCGAACAGTCTAACCACCTCACCACCGAGGAAAGTTAAAAAAGAAAATTTACAACTTAAGACCATCGTTACTACTGGAGTATGTATAACGCAAAAATTCCAATTTTACTTTTTCTCCTAAGCGTAGGTTGAGTGTCATATATTTCTTGCTTACAATTGGATGTTAGCCGCCTTTGTCTCCTCGCGACTAATATTTCGAGACCTAGTTCGGCACTACTGCGTGATCTGGTGGGGAAATTAGTAAATTCCTGCTTAAGATCTTGGTTATACAAATACTCCATCCTTCCATCGTACGTAAAATTAACATTGACACGGAAGCGATTACTATTTTCATACGTCTGTCATGTGATACTTAAAATTATGAAAGTAAATATTCCATTAATGCACCCCACTCTTTCTATTGCGATGTTCTGCATCATCGTTTTTAGTATCGTAATATTGACAAAGTGTACCGTAACTACAATTTTTGTCGTGCTCCCAAGTTTACAGGCAGAGACGAAAATACTTTATTCCGCTCGGCTCCGAATCCATTTCCATAAAACACGGCCCTAAGTACCTACCGGAAGTTTGGTACGATGCGCACGAANCCTACCGGAAGTTTGGTACGATGCGCACGAAAGCAATAAAACGTCTTCAAATTTACTTAACCTTTTTAATATTCAGTTATCGAATAGTAATTTTTTTTTGTTCAGAACTTTGCACTACTATTTGGTTAAATCGTCAGCGAGTTATTTACATATCCTGTGCAAATAATTACGGTTCCCACTCGCTATGAAATGTGATAGCTTTAGAATTGAGTGTCGCAGATTGACACTATATATATAGTAGAAATTTCATTAGGCGGTTGAAGTTAGGGAGTAGATATTTGGAGACTTTACGTCGAAATAAGTNTATATATATAGTAGAAATTTCATTAGGCGGTTGAAGTTAGGGAGTAGATATTTGGAGACTTTACGTCGAAATAAGTTATTGCGGCTATATTTTTATTGATTTAATCAATTCATTCGCCTCCCTCTGAGACACATTTCGAGAGGATTTATCACGAAAATATTTTCTTCGTCTCGACGGGGAGACAGCGTAAAGCGTAACTCTTGCGCCAGTGTCTTGTTGAGGAAACAAGAAGACAGCGACTGTAAACGAGACATATCGAAGGGGAATTCGTATATAAAGCGACTAATATACTCAGAAAAACTGTCCTTTGACTTACATTTTCTTTAAAACGAAACTTAATCACTTGCCAATTACCAACTTTATTTTTATTAAGCTGTTTAATATTTTATTGCATGTGGTATTAAGGCCCTAAAATTATATCTTATATTCTTTTTTTTTTTCGATGCGACATAAAACAGTCTGAAGAAGCTTGGCAATGGATGAAAAGATATTCAAAATGAATTAATCGAGCTCTAGCGATTTTTAAATATACATATTTTACGAATGAATATTATAACTGATAAAAATTAATACGTTAGGCTAAAGCTGAAAATATTTGTCCGTGTGATTGGAAAGCCGTGAAAAATATTTGTAAGAGGTTTCTTAAGCTATTCTCCCGTTTCTAAGTTGTATCTTTCTCTCCGTGAGTTTGCGCACGTAAATAACATAATTTTTTTACAGTTGTTTCCTCAACAGTGGCATAGCGCTTGAAACAATCGAAACAACGTATTACTCAAGTCCAGTACCCAAACAAACGACGGAGTGCATCTGCGAATCACTTCCGCAAAACTCCGAAATCGTTACAATGGTAGGATGGTGGAAGGGATCTGCTATGAGAATCGAGTTTCCCCAGTTTCGATACGCGTCTTCTGAGAAAGGCGTCTCGGGTCCTGGAATGCAGACGCCGGGCGTCTTCTTCGGGAAAGGGTCGTCACAGCTGGAATATGTTCGAGTGGGAGAGAGTAAGGAGTGAGCGCGCGGGACGTGAAACGTTTGCGATGTAGGGCGCCGTTCCAGAGGGAGGGGGGATGCAAAGGAACGGCTTTGACCCGCGCATTTCACGCCGTTAGAAGCGGGGAAAGTCATATGCGAGAACTTTTGCCAGTTTTCAAGACGCGCAATTTTACCAAAGCAGTAACACAACGCGCCATTCCCTCTTGCGATCTACTTTCCGGGTGGCTGAAAAACACGAAATTCCTTAAGGGGTATCTAAAAATAAAATATCAACATTCTCAAGGTCACGTAAGAAAGCATTGTGACGGTAATGAAAAATGTCATAAACAAACTCCGTGTGTGTCCTGTTTCCTCAGAATTCTAAGCTGTGACTATATGCTTTTAGTACAGCGTTGTCGCTGTCGTTTGAAGCCCTACTTTACAGTAGAATAAACAACTTAAACAGGGAGATACTTACAGTGACTTATGCTGATTGACTTTTAACTTTCCAACGACCGATTCGTGTCTCAATAACCAAATTTATAAACTGGCAACAAAATATAGACTTAATTTCTGGGAGGCCCATTAGGTGTAGTACACCTACAGCGTCAATGCCAGAGTGAACTTATCCCCGACTCGCACCTCCTTTGCTAGCGTAGGCACGAACTATGTTTCTGTCACACCGACAAGAAATAAAACTATTGTACTTTTACTTGTACGGAAATGGACACACCTCAGCGGCAGATTCATTGGGCTCTCGTTTACTAAACATTTCCATAGACGATTTGGAGATGAGCAAAAGCAACTTTCAGCAGAGAGAGACTTAAGGGGATGTGGGAGCCATGTGCACGTTTCAAATCGTTTATTCGTTACCGGTGTGAAATTTTATGTACTTAGTAGTTGAGCGGATCAAAACTTGAAGTAAAAATGGTATCGCTTTCATTTTAACGAATTAACAAAACTTAAGTTGTACCAGCAAAAGTCGTATCTCGTGAAAGTAATACACATTTTTTAAAACACGGTGTATCAATTCATTTAGAAATTTTTTTCTTGCAAGAATAGCATATATATTTATTTTAAAAATTCAACCTCAATAGTTATCTAATTCGGCTTATTGGCCTTCAACTCAGAGTTTGAGAAAAGTGTGTGAGTGTGAGTGTGAGTGTGAGTGTGAGTGTGTGTGTGTGTGTGTGTGTGTGTGTGACGTATCAAGTTCAGATNAGTGTGTGTGTGTGTGTGTGTGTGTGACGTATCAAGTTCAGATTCCAAAGACATTTTGTGTTATGGAAAAAAAAAAGGAGGGAGCATGAAATTATTTTGAACTTGAAATAAAACTTTCTTGGTTATAAAACTTCAGGTTTGAGACAACGAAGAAATCAAAAAAATTTATCACAGGATTGAAAGTTATTGTTGTGTGTTGCGAGTTCGCAACATGGGAAGCATTGTGGTTATTGATTCAGATAGTTTGTGCACTTTAGAATGACATGAAGCGTACAGGAGGATTGCACATTTGTACAGTAGCAGTTTCGTAATTGCAAACTATATCTTCGCNTAGAATGACATGAAGCGTACAGGAGGATTGCACATTTGTACAGTAGCAGTTTCGTAATTGCAAACTATATCTTCGCTGCAAAGTGCAGAAAAATGTTTCGCCATGTACAACACCTCAAACTTTTTGCGCCACCGAGATTTCTTAGATTCCAGATTGGTCACTGCACAAGACAGTACAGGATGGAAGTTCACACTCAATTACACGTGATTAAAAACCCTTTGTAGATGCGTGTAATAATCTGTTCTGATGATACATGGCGCCGTAGTTTTGTTTCCAACATTTATTACCCAGAGGGCATAGCGGCGCGAGAATTNGCTGTTCTGATGATACATGGCGCCGTAGTTTTGTTTCCAACATTTATTACCCAGAGGGCATAGCGGCGCGAGAATTTATTTGGCGTGGCAATGTGTCTCTGCTACTGTCACCCGTGTAGTAATTTTCTGTTTGTGACACAAACGAGGGCGCCTCGGTAACTCTTCAGTTTAGTGACGAAATAAAAGCGGAGCGAATGTCTTTACGACCACCCGACTTATCTTTATCTGCTGCCGCCGAAATGAGAACACATAACTTGCGCTCTTTGTCGCGAGGAAACTAGGACGTCCCTTTGAAAAGGAAAAAAAATCCGATTTGATAAAACAGGTCGGTCCTACACCCGAGCCATTAAAGTAATGTTCTCGAATGTTTCGCGTAGTGCGTTCGCGTGCAGGTACTTGTGACGGTCGAGTTCTGTATAATGAGCGTTGGGCGACAACGTAGGGTTCGCCGAGGAATGTAACGAAGGTAGATAAAATAGTTTCCTTGGTGATAGTTTTTTTTTTCACGTAATGCAACAGAACACAGTAAGTAACTCGGGGAATTTCGCGAGGTCAATGCGATGCTAGGACAGACTCGGAACTAGTACTTGCTTGTTAGTTTTCTAGTTGGGCCACTCGTTTCCTGATGCGTCCTGCACGATTGCGAGCCAATCACGCACAGCTTTGTTAAAGGCTGAAACGTTCATCATAGTGTAGTAAGCCAAAACAAAAAAAAAATGGTGGTTCATGTGCTTTGAACACAGAGTCTAGCCTTGACCCTTCGCAAGTAAAATGGAGCATATTCAAATTTGCCCAGTGTACTTGTTATCATACATTGGTCATCCTGGGTGAATGTGTTTATTTCTCGTACCTGATATACGTTTTCTCTAGTTATTTTAGCGTTCACCTGCCCAATTTCATTGCTTCGCTCTATGAATAATGTTTGTTTTCAAATTTGCNTTCTCTAGTTATTTTAGCGTTCACCTGCCCAATTTCATTGCTTCGCTCTATGAATAATGTTTGTTTTCAAATTTGCAACATCACTGTGTACGCCTCTTGAGAAAGCACGAATGGGGAAGTTTTTTTTCCCCCTTACGTCCACGGTAGCTTTCTTCTATTTCTTCAGGAAATAATACAATTATAATTGTGCTACATTAGTAGTTACATATTCGCAGTATGTTCTATGGCAAATTTTCTATGCTATGTGTAATTGTATAGTTGTAAAAACTTACAGTAGGGTTTATAAAGTTCAGTTAAATATAGTTTGGAAGAATGTACACAATACTTTTTCCCAGAGCAAGTTGACTTTATGTTTGTGATGATCATTTTTCATTTGGTTTTACTTTGCGGTACGCAAAGGCCAGTTCCGTCCAAATATTGCCCATTCTTGTCGCGTTTCTATGAAAAAGCAGCAGATTACGACTTGGACCTTGACCATGTAAGCTGTTTTTTTTGGGCGCATGCCATTCATGGCAGTAATCAAACGAATCCTGCGAGCTTAGCCTTCCGAAAGCGGCTTGTCCCCGGCCAACGCCATGGATGTTTTTTGCATTCCGAGTAGCGTCGGAGACGGGATGAGCCGGCGACGAGTTTGAGTAGCGAGCTGCAGTGGCATGGCCCCGAGTGTGTGTGTGTAAGGAATTAGCGAGTGGGACACTCCCTTCAGAGGGCGGGATTAGTGTTTGATGTGTACCGGCGCGGGACCAGCTAGGGAGAGCAGTAGCTAATTACAAGTGCTTCAAGGGCATCAAGCCCTGAAAGAGGAGCTCTCGTTTTAGTTCCACATCTAGGAAGAATAACCCGTAAAGGTGACTCCCATCCCTGGGACGTTAATCGTCAAATGAGGACTTTTAAACGATGTAGGTTATTCGGTGCAGGGAGTTCTTTAAATACGGAAAATAGAGTATGATACGTCGAAATGGGTAGTAAAGGCTGTCCCAAAATTCACGCAAGATTTGACTTTTGCGCCATTTGTGTGGTAAAGTGTTGCCAACGAAAGACACAAGACAGCGTGACAGCTGACAGTTCAAGGTTAGTAAAAATGGAGCGCTACACTAAAGAACAGCGCGTTTTCATTGTTGAGCAATATTTTAAAAATATTGAAGGTTTGGCAGCTACAGTTCGCCATTTTCGTACAAAATATGGTCGGAATAGTGCTTTCACTTTATCAGCTGTGAAGAGATTAATTAACAAATTCAGGGAGACTGGTTCAATTAGTGATCTTAGACAATCTGGCCGTCCTTCATAAAGTCGTTCACCACAAAACATGGAAGCGGTTCTTGAGAGTGTTCCAGGAACATCAATCCGGCACCGTGGTCAAGAATTGGACATTTCGAGAAGCTCTCTACAGCGTATTCTCACAGAAGATTTGCGTCTTTATGCTTACAATGTTCAATTGACTCAAGAACTGAAGCCTACTGACCACACACAGCGCAGAGAGCTCGTTGAATGGATCGTGGAACAACAAGTGGATGCTGATTTTTCGAACACAATTATCTTCATCTATGAGGCTCATTTTCATCTTGATGGCTTCGTTAATCGTCAAAATTGTCACAATTGGAGTTCAGAAAATCCACGAGTGATTGTTGAGAAACAAATGCATCCACAACGTGTCACTGTGTGGTGCGGATTTTGGGCTGGAGGTATCATAGGACCATTATTCTCAGAAAATTCGGCTGGTCAGGCAATAACAGTTAATGATGCTCGCTATCGCGACATGATAAACCTGTATTTGTGCATAAATTGCAAGATATGGATGCGGACATGTGGTTTCAACAAGACGGTGCGACATGCCATACAGCCCCCGAGAAACAATTCAATTACTGCACGAGTCATTTCCTGGTCGTGTAATGTCCCGTTTTGGTGATCAGAATTGGCCGCCCAGATCATGCGATTTAACGCCATTGGACTTTTTTCTTTGGGGTTTTTTGAAGTCTAAGGTTTATCCCAACAAGCCCACGATTACCCACGCCTTGAAAGAGGAAATTGAGCGCTGTATCAACGACATTCAGCCATATTTATGCAAAGCGGTCATGGAAAATTTCGGCAAAAGAGTGCGTGTGTGCCAGCAAAGCCGTGGAGGCCATTTACCCTACATGCTATTCCATACATAACTCTATACTGTATACTTTATGAATTAATAAAACATTTACAATTTGTAATTAAAAACCTGTGTTTTCTACCAACATTACTTCTTGCGTGAATTTTGGGACATTCTTTACATAGCATATTATTATATTGCGAATAACTTGGCATATGAACTATCAGATCAGATCATGTGCAGATGTAATTAGCAGCGAGAAAGCAGAAAGAGTAGTCGGATATTTTTTTTTGGAGGGTTGGGAGTGGAGGAGTGGTTACCTTTGATATAATCCTCCGCATATACGCATGTACACGGCTGATCAGAACGAAGTGGATGAACGAACAAAACAGCGCAACGAACAGGCAGAACGAATCTAAAGACCAACCTGGACCTCTTCATCACGAGTCGAACAATTGGGGAAGTTGGAAGAAGGTTGACGTGTGGTTATTTTAGCCGAAGAATTCGGGACAGCACACATCATCGTGTGACGAGCTTGGTAGGTATTTACAACGGCAGGAACAGCTGTAAGACAGTTTTAGTCGTCGTACCACGAGCAACAATTGTGGCGGAGGACTTGTATATCGTCATACAGGCGAGGAGTTATCTAAGACAACTGGTTAAATGGCAATACACATGTAACGCGTTGTTGAAGCCTGATGTCGCTTTTTACCGTGGCCAGGAGATGTAGGCGCACAAGTGCCTACATAATATAGGGTGAGTATAAAAGAATACCCCAAATTTGAAGGTCTATAATATCAAAACCAAGCAACCTACAACCTTGATTGACCAATCAAATGAACCGTGGAACCGTGAAGTTTGTTTTCCATACATTCATAAATGTTTAACGTGGCCACCATTAGCGGCCCGAACGATATCTACGAGATAATCAAACTCGTTCCACACTCTTGTCAGCATGTCTGGTGTTACGGTTTGGATGACGTCCATAACTCTCGGTTTCAGGTGGTGAGGGGGTCGCGAGCTTGTATTTGACACGTAAATTTGAAGGGGACGGTCTGATGTTTCCTTTGTGGTGCACCACCCCATTGTCACCTAGCTGTTCGCGGATACCAGAACGAGACGTTGCCGCAACGCTGGATTGGTCGAGGAGCAGCTGGTGATCAGGCCCTTCATCACTGGCCCCTAAGAAGTCCGGATATTACCCCGTGCGATTTTTTCTATGGGGGTACACAAAGGATCAAGTGTTTCGTCCACCATTGCCGGCTAACATTTACGACCTCAAAACGAGAATTACGGACGCCATCCAAACCGTAACACTTGACATGCTGACAAGAGTGTGGAACGAGTGTGATTATCGCGTAGATATCGTTCGGGCCGCTAATTGTGGTCACATTGCACATTCATAAATGTATGGTAAACAAACGTCACGGTTCCACGGTTCATTTGATTGGTCAATCAAGGTTGTATGTAGTTTGGTTTTTGATATTATATACCTTCAACCTGTATGACGTTATTAGATTAAGATAAATATATTTGTTTCATTTTAAGAGTTCTGTTGTTGAGTTGAGAGATTTGGACGGCTCTTTACGAGGTCTTGAGAGCCGATGTAAGAGTTCTGTGTAGCTAGGAAACATTTAATGAGGAATACGGTCACGTTTTATTGAAATAGTCGCTTTATTATGAATATCTGAGTTTTTGTAGGTATTTGACGTTATTCAAACTTGCAATGCACATCTTTTTACATGCAACTACACTTTACATCACCCATAGTTTTTGCACAAACAGCTATATACGGTTTTACGTTGTTGAGTGTCCGCCANACTACACTTTACATCACCCATAGTTTTTGCACAAACAGCTATATACGGTTTTACGTTGTTGAGTGTCCGCCATTTTCCTGAAGCTCGTGGATACGGGTTAATATAGTACAAAAATTTCTTCGTCTATTACAAACACTGCCCTTGTAGTTTTAAAAACTATTAGTGTTACAAACGAGTAGTTTTACAAGATATATATATATGTACTGTTAAAAGTATTTGTAAAATTATAAACAATTTCTCTGTAATAATTACAATTTTTTTACAGTGTACACTACCAAAATTTTAAGAAAAGTTGGATTTTTTTATATGAAAGAAGAATGCTTATTTGTTTTTAACACTGCAAAAATTTTTGCTTGGGTGTACTTACTTAAATGTTTAAAAATCAGTACGTCTGTTTATCAAAATTTAATATTATTTCCATTCTGGCTGCTTTAGAAAGTAAATTTTGCAAATGAAAACAACCCCATCCATCAAGATATATATAAATAATTATTTAGAATTTATGTTAAAAAATAGTAGAATTTACAAATATTTTTAATAACATGNATCAAGATATATATAAATAATTATTTAGAATTTATGTTAAAAAATAGTAGAATTTACAAATATTTTTAATAACATGTTCACTCAGATCTACATCAGTCGTGAAAGCTATCTTTATTACCGCAGGGCTGCCAACAAACTGGAAAAGTGCAAAAATACAAGGAAATTGAAAATTACTTAAGCACAGGGAAGAAACAGGACAATGCTTATTTGTGTAATTTTTTTTTTGTCTGACAACAGCAAACTTTATTTTATTGCATTTTAACCAAACGAAAGTACAGCATACACTTTTGAATTCATGTTGCACTTAAGCATTCCCTACAGAAAACAAATAAGCATGTTCAAGTTGTTTTATCAGCGATACTCTCTGTGAATGTATGTGAAAGTTCATTGCCTACAGAAGATACATTNATCAAGATATATATAAATAATTATTTAGAATTTATGTTAAAAAATAGTAGAATTTACAAATATTTTTAATAACATGCTCACTCAGATCTACATCAGTCGTGAAAGCTATCTTTATTACCGCAGGGCTGCCAACAAACTGGAAAAGGTCAAAAATACAAGGAAATTGAAAATTACTTAAGCACAGGGAAGAGACAGGACAATGCTTATTTGTGTAATTTTTTTTTGTCTGACAACAGCAAAATTAATTTTATTGTATTTTAACCAAACGAAAGTACAGCATACACTTTTGAATTCATGTTGCACTTAAGCATTCCCTACAGAAAACAAATACGCATGTTCAAGTTGTTTTATCAGCGATACTCTCTGTGAATGTATGTGAAAGTTCATTGCCTACAGAAGATACATTGNGCATGTTCAAGTTGTTTTATCAGCGATACTCTCTGTGAATGTATGTGAAAGTTCATTGCCTACAGAAGATACATTGTTTGATATTAAAAATAATTTAATAATTTAATTATGTTTTCCACGTGAACATTTTTATGTTATACTTACAGTAGTAGACAATTGTGTGCTGAAGGATTTTTAGTCTAACTCTAAGGCTTTATTACTAAACACTTTGAATTACGGTACCCGTGAAGAGTTCTAAATGCTTGCCTGGAAAAGAGAAATATGTGTGAAATTTCGCATTCCAGAGTGAGAATAATATTGTTTTGCTTTTGAAAAAGGGTTTGGAATGTATAGGAAATACTGACTGGAATTTTCTGTAGTTCATTTCTACAGTTTATTGTTAATACTTTCATAAATATATTTGTTTACTGCCGCTGCTTCTTGAATTGGAATCTGCTCTGTCACTCAAAATAATTGACAGGGAAAATTCAGGGAATAGTCAGGTAAATTGCAACCTGGACTGGGATAGTCTTGCATACCAATCATATATTTTTAACATATTTCTAAAAATAAATTACTTAAATAGAACCAGAGTAATAATTATGATAGTCTAGTTTGATATTTTTTTCCCAATAGCACTAAACAACTTGGATATAATTTGAGGCTAGAACACTGTTTCTGTAAGAAAGTGTTTAAACAATTTTTTGGTACACTTAACATAACCTAGTTTTGATGCAATCTCAATATTATCAAAGTATTCTATTCAAACGTAGACACTCTTTCATCACGGTTGACCATGCGACAGTTGTGTGGCCACGTGGACGAGTCGCAGAGAATATGCAGATCCGTCCACCTCGTCGTGACGTCTGGTACGAAATAGAATCTCCCCCCNTCCCACGCGAGGAGTGGGGATGGGGTAAACGTGCGTGTGTCCGACTATACCGTCCTCCCGGGGACCAGTGGTCCTCACGGGGGTGTCGGAACAGGCACGTGTGCGTGCGTGCGTGTGTGTGCGTCCACGTGCGTTGGCTAGTGTAAATACGGCAGAACTCTGGACCCGCCCCACGCTCCGGAACACACGTCTGACCCTTGTTACCGCCTTTTGGCCAGGGCCGTAGTTGGGCGAGGGGGAGGGGGTCCATACAGCAGGACCGCAGTGCGGCGTCCCTCCAGACTGCAAAAAAGGGTCGACGGTTTATTCCCCTGCCTACCCTCGGCCCTGCGCGAATAAGATACGACCTGTGGAATTACCCTGGATACTCTCCGCCTACGGCCTTCTCGAATATATTTTTTTGTTTCAGGCTGTGCCTTTTTTTTTTGTTCAAGTTCCCGCGTAAAGCTCTTTTTTTGTGCATGTGGAAGACAGTAGCTTTTTGGGGTAGTTGGGATTCTGTCGCGAGTCTTCGGCGGAAGGTAAGATAACTCTGTAATACCCCGGTCAGGAGATGTTACTCAAACCCAGTATCCGCAAAAATAACAGCAAGAGGGTAAAGCTTGGGCTTACAGAACGTCTCAGGTAGGGAATAACGGTAGACAAAAAGGTTTATCAAAATATGTCGCACAAATAAAAGACAAAATCTGAGGGCACTTGTATTAATCTCGACGAACATTAAATACACGCCTGTCTGTTATCCTTGCAAGCCCAACCCGTAGTTCTCGTGTATAAATTTCGAAGCGTATAACATTACCTGTCACAGTATTCAAAAGCAGATCACACAAGTGGAAAATTTTATTCTGCATGCTGTAGGTAAATTAGACATTTTCAAACCACGAACAGGTCTTCATTCTGTGCAAGTGATTTCCTATCTTAAATTTTTTCCTTGAAATCCGTATTTTTATAGCCTAACTTTTTATTATTTAATGGAGAAGAAAAATCTTCAGGCAGGTGCAACGTTGACATAAAGTAGTGATATTTTCCTTGTCTTGTGTATTATGAGTCCACATTTTATGCGTTGAAATACACTGAAGTGCCAAAAAAACTGGCATAGACGTGCGTATGCAAATAACAGAGGTATGGAACCAATCAGAGTAACGCGATGCGGTTGGCAGCTAGATCGGTTACTGCTGCTACAATGTCGGGTTATCAAGATTTAAGTGAGTTTGAACGTGGTTTTATAGTCGGCGCACGAGAGATGGGACATAGCATCTCCGAAGTAGCGATAATATTTGGATGTTCGCGTACGACCATTTCACGAATGTACCGTGAATATCGGGAATCCGGTAAAACATCACATTTTCGACATCGCTGCGGCCTGAAAAAAGATCGTGAAAGAACGGGACAAATGACAACTGACGAGAATCATTAAACGTGACAGACGTGCAACCCTTTCTCAAATTGGCGCAGATTGTATTTGTGGACTGCCCTGCGGGATTCATGGTGTGAATTGCCTCCTGCACACCTTCAGACATTAGTAGAGTCCATGCCACGTCGTCTTGCGGCACTTCTGCGTGCTCGGGAGGCCCTACACGATATGAGGCAGGTGTACCAGTTTTTTTGTATATTCAGTGTAGTTTGGAAGTAAAATAGCTGTAGTTGGTAGTAGGCTGCCACGTTTTCCGTACGTATAGTGTAAATACCTCGGAACATATTCTTTTCTCTTTGCGTTTGAATTCCTTCTTGCGCTAGTATCGCTTGCTCGCGAACAGCTGAGTTGCCATATTGTCGAGTAACCTACTTCAGTGGAGACGACTTTGATAGGCGCCCCACGTGGAGTGCGGAGTGTTATCTGCCCTGCACGCGGTATATAGGGAATACATTTTCAACGTGAAAGGCAGATAATAAACACTTCGCTTTAGACCATTAAGGTAAGAGTACCCTTCCAATGGAGCATTGCCCCCAACCGTAAAAAGTCTAGAACTATTTAAAAAGTAGGGGGTCGCGGTGGTGTAGTGGTTAGACTACTTTCCTCCCAACTAGGCGAACCAGTTTTTTTTTTACCGGCGCGGTCGCTCCTGGATTTTTGCCCGTGGGAATCATGCCGAGCGATGCCGTTGGTCGGTGGGTTTTCTCGGGGATCTCCCGCTTCCCCTGCTCTTGCACTCCGGACCGGCACCATACTCTCCTCGCTTCACCCTCATCGGCTCTCAAGGTCTCGATGTTAAGAGCCGCCCGAATATCTCCAATCCACTCGTTAAAAATTAGTACACCACCGAAATTGTCAGTAAAGTAAGATTTTACATTGCACGTGAAAGATTAATGCATTTGCAACATTGTAAAATATTTTGCTTCGATTTACTTATTTCGATGACAAATTTAATTATTGAGTATATTCTATTAAAAATGTAAGCGCATTACAATTGTCGATGCTTCAAAAAGCGTTTTTAAAAAAAGTACAGTAGTGCATCATAATGATTACTATTGTTGTGCATAAGAAAGTGTTGGCATTAGTGTGAAAATGTTTCTCTTTGTTACATATCAGCAATATTCTGTTATGTATAACGTAAATCATACTTTTATAATAATTGAAGGACACGGGGAAAAACAATGGTAACCCAAATATTCTAAATATTTTAGTTATATGCAGTAAAGCAAAGGTAAATCAATGCTGTACAACGTGATACAAGAGGTTACGCCGTATGACCTCAGATGGCAGCACAATGCAGCGATGACTATGGTAAGCCACACTGCTGGGCAAAACATAATGGTAAGCCACAAATTAAATGGACGCCACAGCCGGTTGTAGCAGTAGTGGCTCAAATGATTCAAGAGTTTTAAGAGACGTATTTAGTGAAGATAGTGATGTAGAAGTGTTTGACATGATGATATTGATCCAGATTACAGTTTACCTCCAGAGAAAAGGGGACTCTGCTTGAACGAATTTAGTGATAGTGAGGTTAGTGTTTTTTTATGTCCAATGCTTTCATTTGTGGGTTACCATTAACTTCTTGCTAAAATAAATTGCAAAATACTTTGCGATGTTAAATATTTTTTGACGTTTTTAAGAAGATCCTTATGACCAATTTTACGTAAACTATATATTCTTAAATATTTCCAGGTTCTAAAATGTTTGAAAAAAGTTAATAAAAACTGTTACGTCCAGATTTGTGGTTACCATTATATTTCTTCATTGAGTAATTCATATGGTTACCATGTTAAACCTATATCGAGTACAATGGTTACCATTTTATTCTCATATTGCGTGAGGGTTACCATTTTAACAGTCTTATAGACTAGGCTATTTCATTTCTAAATATCAGTAAGATTTATATAGTTTTTTTTAAATGTATTTTAAAGAATAGTTATTTTGATTTGTGTACTCCCGTGTGTGTATATACACAGAGGTGACAAAAGTCATGGGATAGCAATATGCAAATATACATATGGCAGTAGTATCACGTACAAATTGTATAAATGGGCAGTGCATTGGTTGGGCTTTCATTTGTAGTCAAGTGATTCATGTGAAAAGGTTTCTGAGGTGATTATGGCCGCACGGCGGGAATTAACAGACTTTGAACGCGGAATGGTAGTTGGAGCTAGACGCATGGGATATTCCATTTCGGAAATGGTTAGGGAATTCAACATTCCGAGATCCACAGCGACAAGAGTGTGCCGAGAATACCTAATTTCAGGCATAACCTCCCACCATGGACAACGCATTGGCCGACCGCCTGCACTTAATGACAGAGACCAACGACGTGTGCGCAGAATGGTCCGTGATAACAGACAAGCAACACTGAAGGAAATAATAATCGCAGGAATCAATGTGGGACGTACGACGGACGTGTCCGTTAGGAAAGTGCGGTGAACTTTGGCTGTACTGGACTATGCCAGCAGAAGACCGACTCGAGTGCCTTTACTAACAGAACGACATCGCCTGCAGCGCCTCTCCTGGGCTCGTGACCATATCGGCTGGACCCTAGACGACTGGAAAACCGTAGCTTGGTCAGGTGAGTACCGATTTCAGTTGGTAAGAGCTGATGGTAGGGTTCGAGTGTGGTGCAGACCCCACGAATCCGTGGACCCAATAGCTTGTTTAGCGATAGTTGTGATTTTGTAATTTGGTATTTTAATCGACTTATCTGGGTCACGTGACCTTTTAGTAAATTATAAGTGCCCGTTAAAACACAGCTTTAGACTGGGCTACACAGAAAAAAAGCCTAATGTTGAGCCATCAGTATTAATGTTGCTACAACAGTAATTATTTCTTATATGTGAACAGTCGGTAATTAATGTTGATATTAACACAATATACTGGCAAGTTATTAATGTTAATGTACCATTAAATATTTTACTAACATTACCTCTTTCTTGTACCGTCAACATTACGGTGGGGGTTATGTTGCGGCAATACAAATTTTGTTAAATTGATGTTAACATTTGTTTTAAATATTTTCTTGTTTTCTATTCACTTTGAAAAAAAAAATTCCCACATAAAATTAAGTAAAATTATTTTGTCACAAAAATTATTGCCAACGAAAAAACAAATAACTTTGGTGGAGGGGGGGGATCAAACCCGCTGCTTGAGCGCTTGACGTTCTCTACTTTACGAAACCTGATCTATCTTAACATGTCTGACTGTGTTTCATACTGTGGGTATTCCGCAGAACACAACGACAAACTGCACTTCTCTTTCGTCATGTGGAAATACTTTTTGATCTAGAAATACATGCATATTTGGCACACGGAAACTGCTTTGCAATGCTTTAGAGCTGGTCTAAGCTACATTTAGTTCTCAAACTATGATTTACAATTTAAATACAGTAGTTTCATTTTACAAGTTTGTCGCTGTTCACTAGCCGCCATTTTACAATGCCAAGTCAGTGTAAACTTGTGTTTGTTTGACGTTACTTTAATGTCTCGGTAACACTAGATGTTTTGATCTTAGTGTAATTTTTGGCGCAATGCATCATTTGGTTGCGGCAACTTTACTTAGAGGCTTTATTAACATTAACACTTAAACTGTGTATTGTTTTATTACAGTAATATAAGACTTTGTAAATAGTTAACATTATAAACGTCACAAAATTATTAATTTTCGACAACACACACGTTTAAATAAATACCTTAACAGTATTTTTTTTGTTGCAAGAACACATAAGCTTAACTTGGGAGACACTCTCACAGTTTCAGCTTGAACCTGGGCATAACGAATCTCCCTTTTCTCACTCGGATTTGGTTCCGGGAATTTTGCTGTTCGTCTCGGATGCACCGATTTGCACGTAATTGTACGATGGTGAGAGAATGCTCGATTCTGTCGCATGTCCATAAGCTCATGCTTAGTCTATTAGCAGAATCTTTACGCTTTTTGAATCAAATCTTTAAAGAATCATCCTATGTATGACGTCTTTCGTTGTTTCATAAATGTCGAGTATCACAAGCGTTTTATATACTTCTGTTAACATAAAAGTGTATTATTGTTGTTAGATTGAACTTTTACTTATATTTATATACATATAATAATATTCGATTTATAATTCATATGAATTAAAACAGAGAAAGTTGGTGCGTTGGTAATGCATAGTAAGAAATAGTTGCCGTGCAAGGTACTGTTAAGCTGAGTGCGCACAAACGCTTTGCGTTGTCCCTTTGGTGCAATTTTCTAGACTTAATTGAACTTTGTTCGCATTAGGCATAGGAATAGCCTAATAGAACTTTGGCAGGGTTTCAGGAAGGTTGGAAGCAGCCAAGAATGGACCGTACGTGCACTTTCTCAATTAACAATACATAATTACAAGATTCCTGAGGGGTGTGTCCGAGTTCTCAAGGGATGGCGGTCTTAAGAAAAATAAAAGAACTAAGTTTGATTTCTAATTTATTCCCGCAGTTACTATTTACAGCATTAATTTTTCTATCTCCACTATTGCTCTACTTATTTCTCAGTGAGCGCAATATTTGATTTCTATTTCAACTCTAATTAACGTCCTTCTCAATGTGTGTGTTTGGTTATAGTCAATCAACTCATACTCATTAACACACATTTGGTGTGTGTGTTGCCATCATTTGCAATGTCTTTCACTCACACATCCGGTCCAATAGTCCAACTTGCCAGTTGCTATCTTCACTGCTGTGATACTGTATACTATCGCTGACCTTGATCTGGAATGTTCCACGCACCGCGAGTCACANTCGCAGTCGCAGATTTTCCTCCCGCTGGTCACTTCCGGTGCTACTCGTTGCTCTTCTAGCTCGTCGTCTATCGCTTAACGTCGCACAATCGCCCAGACTCCCGACTCTCATAAACTGCCGGCTCGGAGGCCTGTCGCACTTTTATACTATCGCTGACCTTGATCTGGAATGTTCCACGCACCGCGAGTCACACTGAGAGAAACAAGGGCAGAATTACCAGAAAATCCCTTCAACGATATTTCAGACACCCGATATCCTAGGTCGGAAGCGGCACGTGCCCTGATGCGCGTAACAGGCATGCTTTGAAAATGTGAAAACGTTCCTTTGTAAAGACCCGCTGCGTCTCCGGTTGCAACTGATAGCCCGCGCGCGTCCATNTTTGAAAATGTGAAAACGTTCCTTTGTAAAGACCCGCTGCGTCTCCGGTTGCAACTGATAGCCCGCGCGCGTCCATAAATCATCCAATGCCTTGCACGCTCGCAGAGCCTCCGGCTGCAACAATATTAAATATTTAAGTGTACCATTTCCTTATACACAAGTAGTTTGAAGTACCATCCTTTTAAAAGAATTTCTTTCTTCTAAATGACTATTTTTTAGTATTTTGTAGCTTCATGTGTAACACAAAATTTCTGGGGAGGGAGGTGGTGCGGAGAGTATTGCAGGCGAATAAAGTTTCTGTACAAATTTTAATCATCTAATTACTCGTCGCTGATGACAATGCAGGAAAATTGTTGCTCGCAAATGTAATATTTCAGTTTCGTTATAAGTGCGTATGAAAGTTTCAAGTGACGAGAAAGTTAGTCACTGTGTGACTGCAAGTAGTCGAGGCAGGTCATATTTTTTTTTATTGCAGGGGAAACCTCTTTCAGCTTGGGGCCTGAAAGTAACTACTCTCGTGATATTTTTTTTTTCTTCGGGGCAGCAATTTAATTTCAGCTCGAGTTCTCTTTGGAGAAGCAGGGCGGCCGCACGCGACCCATCTAGTCTGATTTGATGACGCGCGGGTGAAATGATGGCGGNCATCTCTTCTCGGGACACTAGAGAAGCCTCATATCAAGAAGAGCTACACCTCGCGGTTGGAGTGCCTGCAGTGCTACCAACAACGTTCCGTACAATTTCCGCCTTAGTCGTAATAATTCCCCACTGGTTATGCGGTGTAATAACGATATTAAAATCGTACAATTCAAATGTACTTTTTAACTTCCCAAAGAAGATACCAATCAAAGCCACATAAGAATGTATATCTACCCTACTGCATTCATTAATCAGAAAAAAAATTATGAAGTTCTACTTTACATATATTGACAACCGTGTAAAACTTCTAAGCAAAAGCAAAAAGTTCTGTCAGAAAAAAAANTGAAGTTCTACTTTACATATATTGACAACCGTGTAAAACTTCTAAGCAAAAGCAAAAAGTTCTGTCAGAAAAAAAAAGGAGGGAGGGGGCTTTGTTAAGCGTGCTCATCAAAATCAAATATTACGGAGTAAGTTAAAAATGCGATGCTGGTTACACACGTGGAAAACAGACTACACGCATTTTTTCTGCGTAATTTATTAAGTTGTGATTCTCGCTGCTTAAGGCAAAATTCTTCTCGGTGTCAAAACTTGGTACATTTGTCACAAAAAAGTAAAATGTTTTTTATTTCAAAAAAAGTTAGCTTAGTGTACAGTCCATGTAGCCATATATGTTTGATTAAATTCTCTTAAATCNGTCTGGTGGTGGTTGGGACGGTGCAAAGTATCTGCGCTCCGTGCCGCTGTACTGTTCCACAAACTCATCTAAAGACTTAGCGATTTAGCTTTGTAGTCTCTTTCGACGTAACACGTGTTGAATTGCGCGGCCTAAGACGTGGTTCGAGGGATGCTGAACAGTATATTCACAACATATACGTATTCCTTCAGGGGCTGATACTGAAAAGGAGGGAGGGGGAATTTGGGTCCCCAGGGGACATTACCCCCCCCCCCTCCATTTTTTTTTCTCTTTCTCCAAATCTACATATTGACAGGAAATTGTCCACTGTCATGTGGATGCTTTAATACTCTATTGAAATGTCACAGTTGNTTTTTTATTTCAAAAAAAGTTAGCTTAGTGTACAGTCCATGTAGCCATATATGTTTGATTAAATTCTCTTAAATCGGTAACTGGTATCAGTGCGTGCGGCAGATCGTGCTGTGCGTCTGTCTCGTGCACGCATGTTTCTCCCGCTTGCTTCTGGCAGCCCTTCATCTCTGGCACCTATACCACCCCCACCACCACCACCACCACCACCACCCCTTCTCCTTGGCCATACGTCTTCGCAGGGTTGCTTCCATTCATCTTCGATTACCTCCGGCTGTCGTGTTCTCTCGCTTGTCATATCTCCAAAATCTCTTTACGAAGCGTCAACCAGTTAAATATAACATTTCCAATCATATTCCTTTAAATTTAAGTCATAGCCCAGTTACGTAATTCAAAGTGGACAAAATAAACGCAATATAACGTGTACAGTTGAAATCTATGCACACGCTAGCTATTTAACTTCCTGTATTGNTACGTAATTCAAAGTGGACAAAATAAACGCAATATAACGTGTACAGTTGAAATCTATGCACACGCTAGCTATTTAACGTCCTGTATTGTTACAATTANTGTTACAATAAAAAAAAAATGTTTTTAAAAGTGGCGCCACTAATGCTTCTCTATACTGCAGACACATTTCCATTATTATTTTTTTTTCAAACTTTTGATTGTTAACCTGCTCTGTGCATCAGTTCTAGCCACTTCCGTTCGTAAGTCTTAATTTGTGGATGCAGTGAAATGAAAGAACTGAACACCAATCTCGGAAGTGTTGGTCAACCGTGGACCATCTACTTCAGTTACTCTGTGTATCACAAGTGTTTAGCCGATACGCCATGCAATTTCGTACGACCAGGGAAGTTGTATTTGAGAAGAGAGCTCTCTAGTTCTTGAAGTTCGCCTTCAAGCCCGGCAGCAAGGGAGATGATTGGCTGGAATAATCTCTCAAAGAGAAACATTTCATTCCTGCAGACCTTGAGAGTTAACTTAAGGCGCATGAACACAAATAAAATAGGAACCAACAGGTCTTCTATGATTTGACTCTTCGTAGTATTGATCGTGTTTTCTTCTGGAAATTTTTTTCTTTCTTTTTTGTCGGGATTGTTGAAACTTCGATGTAGACCCTCGGGAGTGGGACAACACGAAAGGCACACGTGCACAGTCGGCGTCCTCGGCGACGCCGGCCACGGGAGCGATAGCCCAACTAAGTATGGATAGAGACGCCTGTTTTCCGCGAAAAGATTTCACGACAAGCTGTGTTCCAACACGCTTTGGTCCAGAACCACTTTCCTTATCGTATCATTTGTATTGTTACCCGTCTTGTGTGTGTTTGTCCGCGAATCACGGACGGTACGGTATCGGAGAGACTTTAATTCCGATTGGCTCACTCGCGCGGCAGACTCTCTTCACACACAAATGCGAGCGGCCAATCGCCAAACGAAGAATGCGAGCGTGCACGTAGGATATAGACGTATGGCCTCCACGTAAATATTTTTGCGAGGAACAAGGGGCCTTAAGTATGAAGCATCGCCCCGCGTGTTTCCTTTGCTGCCTCGTGCGCTTACGTTCCACAAGAAACTTTTCTTGTAAACTTCCCGAACTGAATTGGATGGNTGTTTCCTTTGCTGCCTCGTGCGCTTACGTTCCACAAGAAACTTTTCTTGTAAACTTCCCGAACTGAATTGGATGGTTTCAACCCATATATCATAAGGAAATAATACCCCCACATCTGGCTACAAATATCGTCTCTACTATACAAAGTCGGGAAGTTCCCTGCGCAATTTGATCGTTTCCTGAGCAAATGTAGGAACGCTGGCATAAATGTATGGGGAATAACTTTTCCGTTCGTGCTTTCCCACTCCACGTACACTCCCATACAGTAATTTTGCCAATAATTGAGAGTGTACGTTTGTGTGTTGGGGACTCGGCAGCGCTCCGCTGTGACGTCATCCTGCGCCATGCGGGACGGCAGCCGCAGGCCAATTACGCGAAGCCTCACCTGCGCCCTAGCAGGGTCAGAAAGGGGTTGGGGAGGGGGCGGAAGGGTAAATAGGGGATGGAAGAGACTTTGTTTGCGGAGCGCGGGTCTCTAGTCGCCTCGGGCTGGAGGTAAAGCCCACGTGGGTAATGAACCCATGTTCCCTCCGGCATCGATCTCGCNGTGGTTGGGACGGTGCAAAGTATCTGCGCTCCGTGCCGCTGTACTGTTCCACAAACTCATCTAAAGACTTAGCGATTTAGCTTTGTAGTCTCTTTCGACGTAACACGTGTTGAATTGCGCGGCCTAAGACGTGGTTCGAGGGATGCTGAACAGTATATTCACAACATATACGTATTCCTTCAGGGGCTGATACTGAAAAGGAGGGAGGGGGAATTTGGGTCCCCAGGGGACATTACCCCCCCCCCCTCCATTTTTTTTTCTCTTTCTCCAAATCTACATATTGACAGGAAATTGTCCACTGTCATGTGGATGCTTTAATACTCTATTGAAATGTCACAGTTGTGTTAATTACTGGCTTCATTAAAATATAATACTTCCTAAAATTATAACGAGGCAGTACTCTACTCCCATAACTCGAATCGGAGGTCTAGACATGCACTTGTACAATGTGAAAATTATTTCCCCTCTTCTCCCCAAACCGGAAGTCTAGATCTGCTCCCAAAAAAAATTCAACGTGTTTTATCCTACTCCACGCAGTTTCCTAGATTCCGCTGATATGTCTTAATGTCAAGTTTTGCGCGTGGTATGCTGTTTTCGAGAGTAAGTGGTATTTTTCACGAGCAGCGAAGATAGAATGAGAAAGTTGCCTTTGGCGGGGCGACGTGAGCAACAAACAGTATAAAACTAGCATGTCAGAATAAAATTTTCATTAGGAAAATTGAGACAATGATTATTGACCACGTGTAGTTCCCATGATTCGAATGCAGGCTGCTCGGGGAAACTTAATTTCGAGGATAAAATTGTTACTTCATTATTTAATTACCAAGCGCATGTGCCTGTGTAGTTCTAGCAGGATACGTAAACATCTTCTCGTCATCAATCTGCGTGTAAGCAAATTACTTCTCGCCACTCTCAAGACTCTGCGACGTTTTGTAAGTTTAATGTGGCTGTACTTTCTTTTTCCTTCTCGTTGTGCTATTTCTGCTGTACCTCGGCGAGCAAGAACACAAATAGCTGATGTTTATAGCAGAAGTAGCAATTGCTACTGCTACTCGGACGGCGTTCAAAAACAGTGATTCCTGCAACACGAACACGAGCCAGCAAAACAATAGCAGCAGTAGTGCTAAACCAGCAAGAATAGCCAGCCTCCCGAACACACCCATCACGAGCGGCTTTGATGTTCGGGTTAACTCCTGTATTACTGACGGGGGCTGCGGTGGTGTATTGGTCAGGCTTCTCGCCTCCCGCCTGGGCGAACCGAGTTTGATTCTCGGCGGGAGCCGCTCCCGGATTCTCGCACATGGGAACCGTGGTGGACGATGCCGCCGGTCAGCGGGTTTTCTCGTGGATATCCCGTATTTCCCCGCTCTCAACACACTTCACCCTCGTCGGCTCTCAAGACCTCGATGCAAAGAGCCTCCCAAATCTCTCTCCACTCCAGTCTCATTACGGACCTCGTGGTAGTTTCGCCGATGACGATAAGAGCGAGGTATGTAGGAGGGGGAGAGCTATTTTATTATTTTCCCACCACACATTTCTCAGGTTTTCACTTGAGTTTGTCGGGTGGTAGGTGCCTCAACCACACATCAGAGGGTTCCTCTGATCTCGCTTCTGTTCGCAAAGGCAGGCTCCCCGGCACCCGGGGATATTGGCGACCGTCGCAGACGCCTCAAAGACCGCCTCTCCTCGCCCGCTCTTGGCGAACAATTTCCCAGGAACACCCTCCCCCCTAAACCCTCCTCCACCCATGTAGACCCGCAGCTCGAGTGTGCAGCTATTCCCGTGGTTCTGTCGGTCTGCCGGAGGGCGTCTCGCTGTTCGGGCGCGGCTCATGAATATTTCCCACGACTGGGGCTAATTTGGAGACTAGTCTCTTGTCGCCGGTTCCCCGCGCGAAGTTTCTCCAGTTCTCTGTTCGCCCGCGGACCACTTAATGAAAGTGTATTACACGCGGCAATTAGTACCAAATCTTCCAAACATATTTCGTTTTCAAACCTCTAAGCTTTTCTCGACGCATCGAAGCCTGGAGTCGAAAAGAAATTCCCGTAAGCGCAGAGCATGTCACAATTTTCCAGGCGTTAGGGCAATTCAGCGTGATAAATTTCCGGTGCCCCTTATCAGAGAGGAGTTAGCCTCTCTCTGATGCACACAGCTGCAACGAAAATTCATTGTGTGTTTTTTCAAGCTAAATAATCGCTATAACTGAGGGACGGGACAGATCGCATTGCCCCGAAATGTTTTTACTTGCAACATTTCATGTCCCTTATTCGTCCTTTTGACTGCTGGCTAAATATAAGCTAGTTTTTTTTTACCACTTTTGTGTGGTCTCCTGTTTGTAAGCTGAATTTTCCTGTCTGATTTTGTAAATCTTGGCAACAAAAGTTACTAAAAGCTAGTGACTTTTTGAGATTGTACTGTTTCAAGAACAACGTTCAAACTAATTTAATGAGTTTTTTTTGTGTTTTTGATATGGTAATTATATTCTTTTGTAGTTAAATATGTATTAGTACCGCCAAAAAATCTGTGGCTAGTTTAAGCTTCCAATATCAGAAAGCAAATGTGAAATGTTAATATATTTGTGACACAAATAATTTGTTTCATTTGTGATACTCTCAATTTATCATAATTACAAGAAAAGTATATTAACGGATATTAACTGATGTTTTAATTATTTACGTCTCCTTTACAATGTTGTATTTACGTCTCCTTTGCCATGTTGTATTTACGTCTCCTTTGCCATGTTGTATTTACGTCTCCTTTGCCATGTTGTATTTACGTCTTCTTTGCCATGTTGTATTTACGTCTTCTTTGCCATGTTGTATTTACGTCTTCTTAGCCATGTTGTATTTTCGTCTCCTTTGCCATGTTGTATTTACGTCTTCTTTTCCATACTGTATTTACGTCTCCTTTTCCATGTTGTATTTACGCACGCGACAGATAGCACAGCCACGCACAATGTGCAAAAATATAATCACGAAAATGTAGAGTTTTTATCTTCATTTCAAGTCACTCGTTAGTGGCATATGAGTAATGTAAGAATTTTTCATTGGGTTATACTTATTTTAAGTTAAAAATCATTTTATTTTAATACTTGCCAACGTCTGAACTACATTTATTTATTCACGATACACCGTTCATGATTCATTGTAACGCTGCCGTACATGTTGTGTGGTTCAGTTTCCTGAAAGAAAGCAGCACAGCGACGTTCGGAACGTGTATTGACTATCGAAACGAAACTGCTTTCGTCGAAAGGAATTTCGAAGTGATTCAAAGCGGCCGCGGTGGTGTAATGGTCAGACTACCCGCCTTCCACCTTGGCGAACCGGGTTCGATTACCGGCGGGGTCGCTCCCGGATTTTCGCATGCTGGAATAGTGCCGGA
The DNA here is from genome assembly GCA_002778355.1 of Clitarchus hookeri. Classification (NCBI taxonomy): domain Eukaryota; kingdom Metazoa; phylum Arthropoda; class Insecta; order Phasmatodea; family Phasmatidae; genus Clitarchus; species Clitarchus hookeri. The sequence goes on along the minus strand of NQII01001515.1, from coordinate 407,525 downwards.
CAATGCCTCTGGTCAGCGGGTTTTCTCAGGGATCTCCATTTTCCCCCGCCTTTTCATTGCGGCGCTGCTCCATACTCACCTCGTTTCACCCTCATCGGTTTTCAAAACCTCGATGTTTAGAGCCGCCCAAATCTCTCCACTCCACTACATGTCACTGAATTTGCGAAATTTCCCTATCCCAGCCTGTGCGGACTGAACTGGTGTTTGTGCACCCAGCTAGTGACTTTGGATCTTACAATATGCGTGTTGGCACCGCTGCCTGCCAAGTAACATATCGGTTGTGTCTTTAACTTCAAGGCAGTGTGCTCGGCTCGTCATTATTGATACGTTTCGTCTGCGTTCGTGATAAACTTTGTGACACCTACTGAGGTGCATTTCAGACATTTACAGGTCACTTCGAGCCCCTTCATTTATCTAGTGGGGAGTATTTCAAATAATTATACTGTACTTATTATAAAAGTACTCGTTGTCGTGTTATTTATGACGCGCATTCCAAATATGACTAAATATTCTTTCTTCCCCAGCTGCCTATTGGAACAGCTAGCCACTGCTTCNTCTTCCCCAGCTGCCTATTGGAACAGCTAGCCACTGCTTCATCCTAGATAACCAGCAACTGGGAGCAGAAATCGCTGATATACGTCGACTTGAAGTCGTAAAACAAAATTCAGTGCTAGACAGTAGGTAATTTTTGACCGGAAGATGAACCGCTTGTAAAAAGTCATGGGATAGCCAAGGTGGATCGAGAAAAATGTGAACATTTGTCATTCAGCTAATCACATCGCCCAGCAAGAACACATACCCTAAGTTTTGGTAGACTGCAACCCGCAAAGCAGGAATCTTCGGCAGGTAGGAGGACTCCAAGGCGAACCTCTCATCTTCCTGTTATTCTGTCTGTACATCAGTTGCGGGAAAAGGACTCGTCTGCCACTGACCACAGTCCGAGGTCCTGACACTGGCTGCAAACGTAAGAAAACGCTTTCAGGCCGCAGACGAAATATTGCGCCACAGCAACGTGGAATCCAAAACTCGGAGACAAAGAAAAAAAAAATAATGTGATGGGAACACTGTCACAAGCTTATAGAGTGGTGCTGACATTTGATGCTCTGGGAATGTTTCTTCCAGGTAGAGTATCTGTCAGGAACTCCTGATTGGCTTGCTGNCTCCAAATCTACATATTGACAGGAAATTGTCCACTGTCATGTGGATGCTTTAATACTCTATTGAAATGTCACAGTTGTGTTAATTACTGGCTTCATTAAAATATAATACTTCCTAAAATTATAACGAGGCAGTACTCTACTCCCATAACTCCNGTGTTAATTACTGGCTTCATTAAAATATAATACTTCCTAAAATTATAACGAGGCAGTACTCTACTCCCATAACTCCAATCGGAGGTCTAGACATGCACTTGTACAATGTGAAAATTATTTCCCCTCTTCTCCCCAAACCGGAAGTCTAGATCTGCTCCCAAAAAAAATTCAACGTGTTTTATCCTACTCCACGCAGTTTCCTAGATTCCGCTGATATGTCTTAATGTCAAGTTTTGCGCGTGGTATGCTGTTTTCGAGAGTAAGTGGTATTTTTCACGAGCAGCGAAGATAGAATGAGAAAGTTGCCTTTGGCGGGGCGACGTGAGCAACAAACAGTATAAAACTAGCATGTCAGAATAAAATTTTCATTAGGAAAATTGAGACAATGATTATTGACCACGTGTAGTTCCCATGATTTGAATGCAGGCTGCTCGGGGAAACTTAATTTCGAGGATAAAATTGTTACTTCATTATTTAATTACCAAGCGCATGTGCCTGTGTAGTTCTAGCAGGATACGTAAACATCTTCTCGTCATCAATCTGCGTGTAAGCAAATTACTTCTCGCCACTCTCAAGACTCTGCGACGTTTTGTAAGTTTAATGTGGCTGTACTTTCTTTTTNTGTAAGCAAATTACTTCTCGCCACTCTCAAGACTCTGCGACGTTTTGTAAGTTTAATGTGGCTGTACTTTCTTTTTCCTTCTCGTTGTGCTATTTCTGCTGTACCTCGGCGAGCAAGAACACAAATAGCTGATGTTTATAGCAGAAGTAGCAATTGCTACTGCTACTCGGACGGCGTTCAAAAACAGTGATTCCTGCAACACGAACACNTGTTTATAGCAGAAGTAGCAATTGCTACTGCTACTCGGACGGCGTTCAAAAACAGTGATTCCTGCAACACGAACACGAGCCAGCAAAACAATAGCAGCAGTAGTGCTAAACCAGCAAGAATAGCCAGCCTCCCGAACACACCCATCACGAGCGGCTTTGATGTTCGGGTTAACTCCTGTATTACTGACGGGGGCTGCGGTGGTGTATTGGTCAGGCTTCTCGCCTCCCGCCTGGGCGAACCGAGTTTGATTCTCGGCGGGAGCCGCTCCCGGATTCTCGCACATGGGAACCGTGGTGGACGATGCCGCCGGTCAGCGGGTTTTCTCGTGGATATCCCGTATTTCCCCGCTCTCAACACACTTCACCCTCGTCGGCTCTCAAGACCTCGATGCAAAGAGCCTCCCAAATCTCTCTCCACTCCAGTCTCATTACGGACCTCGTGGTAGTTTCGCCGATGACGATAAGAGCGAGGTATGTAGGAGGGGGAGAGCTATTTTATTATTTTCCCACCACACATTTCTCAGGTTTTCACTTGAGTTTGTCGGGTGGTAGGTGCCTCAACCACACATCAGAGGGTTCCTCTGATCTCGCTTCTGTTCGCAAAGGCAGGCTCCCCGGCACCCGGGGATATTGGCGACCGTCGCAGACGCCTCAAAGACCGCCTCTCCTCGCCCGCTCTTGGCGAACAATTTCCCAGGAACACCCTCCCCCCTAAACCCTCCTCCACCCATGTAGACCCGCAGCTCGAGTGTGCAGCTATTCCCGTGGTTCTGTCGGTCTGCCGGAGGGCGTCTCGCTGTTCGGGCGCGGCTCATGAATATTTCCCACGACTGGGGCTAATTTGGAGACTAGTCTCTTGTCGCCGGTTCCCCGCGCGAAGTTTCTCCAGTTCTCTGTTCGCCCGCGGACCACTTAATGAAAGTGTATTACACGCGGCAATTAGTACNCCGCGCGAAGTTTCTCCAGTTCTCTGTTCGCCCGCGGACCACTTAATGAAAGTGTATTACACGCGGCAATTAGTACAAAATCTTCGAAACATATTTCGTTTTCAAACCTCTAAGCTTTTCTCGACGCATCGAAGCCTGGAGTCGAAAAGAAATTCCCGTAAGCGCAGAGCATGTCACAATTTTCCAGGCGTTAGGGCAATTCAGCGTGATAAATTTCCGGTACCCCTTATCAGAGAGGAGTTAGCCTCTCTCTGATGCACACAGCTGCAACGAAAATTTATTGTGTGTTTTTTCACGCTAAATAATCGCTATAACTGAGGGACGGGACAGATCGCATTGCCCCGAAATGTTTTTACTTGCAACATTTCATGTCCCTTATTCGTCCTTTTGACTGCTGGCTAAATATAAGCTAGTTTTTTTTTTTTTGCCACTTTTGTGTGGTCTCCTGTTTGTAAGCTGAATTTTCCTGTCTGATTTTGTAAATCTTGGCAACAAAAGTTACTAAAAGCTAGTGACTTTTTGAGATTGTACTGTTTCAAGAACAACGTTCAAACTAATTTAATGAGTTTTTTTTTTGTGTTTTTGATATGGTAATTATATTCTTTTGTAGTTAAAGATGTATTAGTACCGCCAAAATATCTGTGGTTAGTTTAAGCTTCCAATATCGGAAAGCAAATGTGAAATGTTAATATATTTGTGACACAAATAGTTTGTTTCATTTGTGATACTCTCAATTTATCATAATTACAAGAAAAGTATATTAACGGATATTAACTGATGTTTCAATTATTTACGTCTCCTTTACAATGTTGTATTTACGTCTCCTTTACCATGTTGATTTACGTCTCCTTTGCCATGTTGTATTTACGTCTCCTTTGCCATGTTGTATTTACGTCTCCTTTGCCATGTTGTATTTACGTCT
>NQII01001515.1:384624-401701 GCA_002778355.1 Clitarchus hookeri | reverse complement strand
ACTGTGTCAAGGAAGGCCAGCCCGTTTGCTGACCACAAGCAAGGCAGCGCAGATTGTCTGCTCATACACGCTGAGGACATTGGGCAGTTTGTCTGCTCCAGCACTTTGCGGCAATTTGGCGCGTGTGGTCGTCACAGCCTTCTACCCATAAGGGTCAGCTGCTCCACACAAAGAATAAAGTAAGGAGGTGGGGACAAAAAGTAAGAAAAATATTTCTAGTTGGTTCTGCGCATGCATTACATGTTGGAAGACTTTTACTATTAATGAGATTGTTGCTACTTCTAAATCTGTTATTAGTATTGCTCAGTCTCCAGTGCTGTATTCTCGACGTAGGCTCAAGTTTGAGTTAGGTGATGCTATTTGGGTATTTAGAAAGTTGGTTGGTACTAATGGTGATGTTCGTGTATTAGGTCATGTACAGTATGTGTATTGTGCTTAATTAAAATGTTTTGTATAATAGGTAGTGTTATTCCTCCATCCCAGATCCCTTTGACACGTCCGAAAACAGGCTTGACCTTGAACGCAGTTGCAAGCAGTGACGTGCCAGTCTGCTCCCGGAAGTTCTCCCGGAAGCGTGGTGACTTTTTTGGTGCCAAACGAATGGTCACGTCTAACTCTTGTAAATTAAAGTTATAAAAACCATCTCGTTACCTAGTTAAATTGCCATTCACAAAGAAAGTATACCCCGCTAACACGGACACGTTCTCTTAGAACTAGGGTTACCTACTTTTTTCAGGGACGTTTCCGACAACTCGAAACACGACCTCTGGCCCCAATGAAGTGACGAAGGAAAATTGTTATGAGCAGATACTCTGTAATGTGCAAACATCTTTGTTATACATTAGGTAACATTTTCTCTGAACATGCACAACAAAATATTAGTTGCAGCTATAGCCATAATGCTGCGTGATTTGAATTTCTGTTTTAATCGGCATTAAAACTGACAACTCCAATACAGACTGGAGTGAGATGTGCTCTAGAAATCTCGGCAAACGCTACTTCCACGAGCCCACTTGTTCACGAATGCTACCTGTTGGCGTCAATCGCAGTCATGTGTCACGATTGGATTAGATAATAGAGCGTACGTACGTTTAATCGCGGAAGTGGTAAATTACTGACATTACGTTGATTAATCTTGTTTGTTTTCGGAAAAGTCCGAGATATGGTGTATATGACACCCCGTACAATGCGGGACATCTGAAAACAGTTTTTCTCCCTAACCTACCCTAATTCTAAGGGTTAGTGTACTTCCGAGGTAGGGGCGGGATCTAAGTTCGTCTGAGAACTACACCTCGTACGCCCACAGGGGAGGTAATCCATGCAAGGGGGTGTGCATCGCGGCAGAGGGGGGTTGGGCAGCCATGGCAGCTTTTCTTACCCCGACTACCTCCCTAGGTGTATCTGTATTTAAACTGTAACTAGGAAGAATAAGGTAAAAACCGGCATAGGCACCGCAAATCCCCTTTCGACAGGAACGTATTCAAAATATTGCATTAATTAATAGAAAGTGCTGCAGTATACAGGTGTAGTCAATTCACGATTACTTCAAACTTTTCTGAAGCCTTGCTTAAGTTCTACCGTCAAGGTATTCCTCCGCTTCGTGCAAACGTAGCTTAACCAAGTCCAGGGAAACACACCAAAGGGAACTATGGGGTTTTGGATAATTTTTCCCCGGTTCCTCTTCACTATGTCTGTTCCATATTTTATCCCGCTATTGTTCTTTCAAATGTCAACTTCTGTAGAAGAGCTCCATATTAGGAGCTGGTATGCATGTACTCTGTTTACTGTTCCTGTTTTATATCTCTGTACAGTGTCCTAAGTTGTTTAAATAAACAAAATATTAAAACAAACACCAAAGGGAAAACGCACCGCATTCGTGAGCACTGAATTTAAAATTTTGCATAACGTCTATTTCTTACTAGGCATTGCCAACACACACATTTTTCCCCTGTTGTTATTCATATTATTTATAAATCAATTTATCATCATTCATAGATTAAATATAAGTAAAAGTAAAGTTAAACCCCAAAAATAAGATTCTTTAATGTTAACACACGTATAAGACGCCTGCGATACGTGACGTATTTAGGAAAGAACCGAGCACGTCATATATGGGGTGATTTTTCAAAGGTTTGATTCAAGAAGTGTGAAGAAACCACGAATATACTATAAGAACCATGCTCTTGATTACTGGGTAGTGAAATAACTTAGAACAGGGGGAGGAGGGATATTTTTCTCTAGCCCATGGCCGTGTCCTTGAAACAAGCCACACTTCGGTGTTTTTCCTCCCCCTTGGCAGAGGAAGAGGGTGGTGGGGGTGGAGCAGGCGGGCGTGGCAAGCGACGGGAAGGCGACGAGGAGGGAACTGAAGTATTCCCTTTTGTCCGCAAACGACGACGAGGGCGCAGCGAGTGCGCGTCGCGGGTATCCGGCCTCGGGTTAGGATCGCTCGTCACAGAAACCGGGGGCTCGCTTAGGAACCCTCATAATCGGAACACAAGTATAGCATATCAATGGAAGATGGGGTCTATGTTCTTGGGTAGACTAGAGTTTACTACAGGAAGCAAATTATAGAGGCTTGCTCCTGTTTTACTTATTACATTAACGTAATAAATAAGCAGTAGGTACACTAATCGTGTACATAGATGAAAATTTATCAATCACAACTCGGCAGTTAGAGAATTGCATATTACCAGGGCAATTTCTTAAGGAAGTAATTAACAAAAAAAAAATAAAAATCTTTTCTTTTGAATACTAGTTCTATATAAACGTTTTTCGCTACAACAAGAGTATTATGTTGTAATATTCATAGATACACATAGACTTTTAAACTTTATAACATGATTATTTTCAGTTGTNAAGGCCAGCCCGTTTGCTGACCACAAGCAAGGCAGCGCAGATTGTCTGCTCATACACGCTGAGGACATTGGGCAGTTTGTCTGCTCCAGCACTTTGCGGCAATTTGGCGCGTGTGGTCGTCACAGCCTTCTACCCATAAGGGTCAGCTGCTCCACACAAAGAATAAAGTAAGGAGGTGGGGACAAAAAGTAAGAAAAATATTTCTAGTTGGTTCTGCGCATGCATTANCCACACAAAGAATAAAGTAAGGAGGTGGGGACAAAAAGTAAGAAAAATATTTCTAGTTGGTTCTGCGCATGCATTATATGTTGGAAGACTTTTACTATTAATGAGATTGTTGCTACTTCTAAATCTGTTATTAGTATTGCTCAGTCTCCAGTGCTGTATTCTCGACGTAGGCTCAAGTTTGAGTTAGGTGATGCTATTTGGGTATTCAGAAAGTTGGTTGGTACTACGGTGATGTTCGTGTATTAGGTCATGTACAGTATGTGTATTGTGCTTAATTAAAATGTTTTGTATAATAGGTAGTGTTATTCCTCCATCCCAGATCCCTTTGACACGTCCGAAAACAGGCTTGACCTTGAACGCAGTTGCAAGAAGTGACGTGCCAGTCTGCTCCCGGAAGTTCTCCCGGAAGCGTGGTGACTTTTTTGGTGCCAAACGAATGGTCACGTCTAACTCTTGTAAATTAAAGTTATAAAAACCATTTCGTTATCTAGTTTAATTGCCATGTCACAAAGAAAGTATACCCCGCTAACACGGACACGTTCTCTTAGAACTAGGGTTACCTACTTTTTTCAGGGACGTTTCCGACAACTCGAAACACGACCTCTGGCCCCAATGAAGTGACGAAGGAAAATTGTTATGAGCAGATACTCTGTAATGTGGAAACATCTTTGTTTATACATTAGGTAACATTTTCTCTGAACATGCACAACAAAATATTAGTTGCAGCTATAGCCATAATGCTGCGTGATTTGAATTTCTGTTTTAATCGGCATTAAAACTGACAACTCCAATACAGACTGGAGTGAGATGTGCTCTAGAAATCTCGGCAAACGCTACTTCCACGAGCCCACTTGTTCACGAATGCTACCTGTTGGCGTCAATCGCATTCATGTGTCACGATTGGATTAGATAATAGAGCGTACGTACGTTTAATCGCGGAAGTGGTAAATTACTGACATTACGTTGATTAATCTTGTTTGTTTTCGGAAAAGTCCGAGATACGGTGTATATGACACCCCGTACAATGCGGGACATCTGAAAACAGTTTTTCTCCCTAACCTACCCTAATTCTAAGTGTTAGTGTACGTCCGAGGTAGGGGCGGGAGCTAAGTTCGTCTGAGAACTACACCTCGTACGCCCACAGGGGAGGTAATCCATGCAAGGGGGTGTGCATCGCGGCAGAGGGGGGTTGGGCATCCATGGCAGCTTTTCTTACCCCGACTACCTCCCTAGGTGTACCTGTAGTTAAACTGTAACTAGGAAGAATAAGGTAAAAACCGGCATAGGCACCGCAAATCCCCTTTCGACAGGAAAGTATTCAAAATATTGCATTAATTAATAGAAAGTGCTGCAGTATACAAGTGTAGTCAATTCACGATTACTTCAAACTTTTCTGAAGCCTTGCTTAAGTTCTACCGTCAAGGTATTCCTCCGCCTCGTGCAAACTTAGCTTAACCAAGTCCAGGGAAACACACCAAAGGGAAAATGCACCGCATTCGTGAGCACTCAATTTAATATTTTGCATAACGTCTATTTCTTACTAGGCATTGCCAACACACACATTTTTCCCCTGTTGTTATTCATATTATTTATAAATCAATTTATCATCATTCATAGATTAAATATAAGTAAAAGTACAGTTAAACCCCAAAAATCAGATTCTTTAATGTTAACACACGTATAAGACACCTGCGATACGTGACGTATTTAGGAAAGAACCGAGCACGTCATATATGGGGTGATTTTTCAAAGGTTTGATTCAAGAAGTGTGAAGAAACCACGAATATACTATAAGAACCATGCTCTTGATTACTGGGTAGTGAAATAACTTAGAACAGGGGGAGGAGGGATATTTTTCTCTAGCCCATGGCCGTGTCCTTGAAACAAGCCACACTTCGGTGTTTTTCCTCCCCCTTGGCAGAGGAAGAGGGTGGTGGGGGTGGAGCAGGCGGGCGTGGCAAGCGACGGGAAGGCGACGAGGAGGGAACTGAAGTATTCCCTTTTGTCCGCAAACGACGACGAGGGCGCAGCGAGTGCGCGTCGCGGGTATCCGGCCTCGGGTTAGGATCGCTCGTCACAGAAACCGGGGGCTCGCTTAGGAACCCTCATAATCGGAACACAAGTATAGCATATCAATGGAAGATGGGGTCTATGTTCTTGGGTAGACTAGAGTTTACTACAGGAAGCAAATTATAGAGGCTTGCTCCTGTTTTACTTATTACATTAACGTAATAAATAAGCAGTAGGTACACTAATCGTGTACATAGATGAAAATTTATCAATCACAACTCGGCAGTTAGAGAATTGCATATTACCAGGGCAATTTCTTAAGGAAGTAATTAACAAAAAAATAAAAAAAATCTTTTCTTTTGAACACTACTTCTATATAAACATTTTTCGCTACAAGAGTATTATGTTGTAATATTCATAGATACACATAGACTTTTAAACTTTATAACATGATTATTTTCAGTTGTNAACAAGAGTATTATGTTGTAATATTCATAGATACACATAGACTTTTAAACTTTATAACATGATTATTTTCAGTTGTTTTTGAGTATTTTCTCCTTCTTTCTGTTTACATTTTGGAAAACTATAATATTTATTTCATTTTGGCCAGTAAATATATCATCGGTACCTTCGATCTTCTCTTTTGAAATTTACATTATAAAATAAACTTTTAAATTATTTAAATAATTTTTTTCATTAAGCTGAAGTAAAGTTGTTAAAGACAAAGCTTGACTGTCCAAATTCACAAATTTAAGATTTTACTCGATGTCGCTTCAGTCCACAGAACTGGCTGGAGAACGCGAACAGGTCACGCAGCAGGCAACAATTTACAAAACGTTACGTCATTCCTTACGATTGTGTAGTTACTGTGGTGACGGCAGAAAATAGGAGAATCATGGCCAAAGCAGTCATGCCACGTATGGTTGTACGGCTCACAACAACTCAACACAACACAACGCAAGGATGAGACGGCTGGCTACAAGATTATCGGCGCATGCCTGCAACCCCAAAACATAATAACAAAATTAATAAGGACCGAAATAGCAAAATTAATGTAAACACTTCGAATAATAAAATATCCGCAGTCTAAATTCCCAAAACGGCGGATAAAATTCAACTCTTCCTAAGATGATGAAGGATTCCAAAAATAGGAAGTTTCCGAGTGTCTACGTGCTGTATGGCGAAAACTAAGAAGGAAGTTACACGAGCGGAAACCTATGTATATGCTCCGGATTTCGTAGTCTCACCCGAATAATCTATGCATAAATCGAAAGTCTGGAAAGAAGTATAATATATCACGAATTAGTTTTTCATTTGGAACCTTGAAAATTAAGACTTCGCATNTCGAAAGTCTGGAAAGAAGTATAATATATCACGAATTAGTTTTTCATTTGGAACCTTGAAAATTAAGACTTCGCATGTACATATATAACTAACAGATAGTAAGAAAATTATTTTTTAAACAAAAAACATAAAAATTTATAACTAGATAAATATTTAAACATTACGAAACTTTTCAGATGACTGTGTTTACCACTTCAAATTCAATAAACAAANTCGAAAGTCTGGAAAGAAGTATAATATATCACGAATTAGTTTTTCATTTGGAACCTTGAAAATTAAGACTTCGCATCGTACATATATAACTAACAGATAGTAAGAAAATTATTTTTTAAACAAAAAAACATACAAATTAATAACTAGATAAATATTTAAACATTACGAAACTTTTCAGATGACTGTGTTTACCACTTCAAATTCAATAAACAAAAATATGAAGCAAAACTAGAGCTCGTTCCAAAAATAAAAATAAAATAAAATAAATGTATATATTTAGGGAAACGCCAAGTAAATAAGAAAATAATCATAGAATAATATGTTGACGTGAAACAAGTACCAACACAAATGGCTTAGCTTTCCGCCGAATGCGGAGTACGGCGACAGTCGAAAAACCCTTGTTGTCCCTTCCTTTTTATTTCCACCCTCCTGCAATCCTTCACTCTCCTGTCTTCTTCCTCGTCGGCAAAAACCTCCCAGGGAAGCGAACTTCCGTCCCCATACCCCTGGACTCCAACCTTGCATCGCAAACTGCTATCTCTCTACAAGGCGCCCCGGAGTAATTTGCATTTTGTTTTGTTGCCGCCCCCCCCCCTCCTTTTACACTCTTAATCTTCCCACGCCACCTCATTCCACTCTTGGAGTGCCGGCGACCTTTTTGTTCTGAAATGTCATTGCCCCATTTAACCGCTCGCGTGCATTCCTCTGCTATTCGAGCATTGTAGCAACTCCGCCCCCAGTGGCGTTTCCTCCCCCCTCCGAGGATGCATCTGTGAGTAGTAGCAAATAGCCTATTCTCCGTCACCTGGCTGAGGTGCCACGGTGGCCATTTTGGATAACGGCACGTCGAAGCCTCCTGCTCTGTCATTCCTCGACAGTGGTGGTCTTCTTTGATTTCCCTTTTTCCCTTTGGAATTTCCCTTTTCCCCTCCTGCTCTATCATTCCACCTCGACTCTTCATGCTATTGCATTCCGATTTTTTTTCACACGCTCTGTCATTCCTTCCTGTTCCTCTCCCGCCCATTATATCCCTTCAGAAGTTTTATTATATTCCTTCTTATATCCTTTATTTTTTCATGGTCCCTCATTCCTTCCTGTCTTTCTCTCGTCCATTCTATCACTTGGGGGTTTTCTGATATTCCTTCCAGTCTCCATTATTGTCACCCTTTCCTCTGTCTTGCTTTTCGAGATCTCCATCTTGGATGTTCCCTCATCACCGTTGTCTGCTGTATGCGGCCATCTTTGATTCCCGCATCTGTCACGAGTGTGTGCTAAGCCATCTTAAATTCCCATGCCAACTGTAAGTCGGCTGCTGTAGGTGGCCATATTTGATTGCCATGCCCACCACCAGAGTATTTGAAGTTCTACAGTTCGCGACAAGGAGTGCTGGTATCTGTGCGGAAAGTTTGTGCTAGTGTGTTTTTTCACTCGTCGCCAGCAGGGGCGCGCTAGCATCGGAATGGTAAGGGGAGTGAGGGTGGTTCAAAATGTGGCTGCCAGGAGCGCTTGAAATATTTTTAGTTTGTGAACTGAAAAAAAAATGCAGGAGGCTTACTGTTTCGACGTGACCTCACTTAGGTTGTCAGTCGAGTGTCTGGACCACCCGACCATTATTGCATGGGAAGTGTTAAGGGATGAAAACACATATATATCCATATCAGCCTACACATTCGACAGACTATAAACTATGTAATAGCGAAAAAAAATCACCATTGCACCATTAGGAGAAGCAATAAAGTAAATACTCGCATAGGCCTATGCACTCTCCAGTCATGAACTCCTCTTCGCATAAAAGACAGCATTCACCGTGCACATGCCCATACAAACATCATAAGTGTGTAAAATATATAAATTAATAGCGCGAAAAATATAGTCATTCTAACATTCAGAGAAATAAATCATATTTACATTAAAAAATTTGGGAAGGTCGCGTGTGTACATAAAAGTTATATGCATGCATAGAGCCAATATGTGCTCACGTCTGTCTCTCCAAGTTGTTCGGGCATTTGAGAACACGTTTGCACTGATCTACCATCAAATTGTCTGCATGTGCTGTACGGGATGTAGCCAGCACTCGCATGCACGCACAGGAAACATTTATTTCTTATTGTTCTGTAACAACTAGCAGTAGGATTAAAACACTAATTACACTTACACGGCTTTTGTCAGCAGCAGCATGGTCGCTCTCTCACCTGTAAAATACTGTCCTTTTCACGCTCTGTCATTCTATGCCAGCACCATCCATATTGTCTGAAGAATGTTCGAGTTCATTGCCCCATCTTGCAGCTTCTCTTATTCCTTCAGTTGGCTGTAATGTCCGAAAAGTCTAGCGCGCGCACTTCTGTATCTCGGATCCCCACCAGGATACGAGGTGTACCAGAACCTACCACACATGGTGCCGCGCATGCGTGAAGTACGCCTTAAGCCCACATATAAGCATAGTTGGCTATTATTTCCGAATAATTTACGATATATTCATCAAATTCATAATATAGTGATCGCCCCCGACTATGAACTGGGTCGTGGGGTCAAGCACGCCCTAAGCCAACTTAAAAGCATAGTTGCCTGCCGTTTCCCACCCACACTATCTGTAGACACCAAATTCATATCATAGGCATCACATCCGATGACACGGGGCGGTAGGGACAGGTATACTTTGAGCCCTCCTATGAGCATAGTTGCTCGACATTTCCCAACCACAGAAGCTACGACCACCAAAGTCACATCAGACTTCATGTCCGACTGCAATCAAGGAGATACGAACAAGTATGTCTTAAGCCCGGTTATAATAATAGTTGGTCAGCATTCCCAAACCTGTGAAGATCGGGAACATGTAACAGTCCACACATGTAAAGAAAAAATAAAGGAAGGTATACATACAACTGCATCGCAAACTTACCATTTCATGTAGGAGTGTAGGTTCTGAAATAGCACACACATAATGCATCGGCTCGCACGCACTCAACAATCGCCCACCGCCGCACTTGTCTGCTCCCGCAGGTGTCTACCAACTCGGATCCCCTCAGCGACAGCTACCCTCCCTTCGTCCACAGTCATCCAGGTTGTGTGTGTGTATATATATACATATAAATGTGACAATGTCTACAAAAATAAACATTAGACTGGGTAGCATACAACAAACAACTATATGCGAAAAAAGCAAGATATATACAAATGTGCTGCATGCGTGATGTACATATTCGTGCTTAACAGTAACATACATACATAATGATATAAACGAACGTAGTNGTATATATATACATATAAATGTGACAATGTCTACAAAAATAAACATTAGACTGGGTAGCATACGACAAACAACTATATGCGAAAAAAGCAAGATATATACAAATGTGCTGCATGCGTGATGTACATATTCGTGCTTAACAGTAACATACATACATAATGATATAAACGAACGTAGTCAGTCCAATACAAGGGCCGGTGGCCCGAGTCATCGTTAGCATGGGCAACCAATAACAACCAGTCATATATTGAAAAATAAAGGGGTATACAATTGCACCTATGTCAAGACATACATAGTCGCAGATAACACTAAAACATGCACATATTAATATACATATATGTATTTTACTATTTCCCATAACTATGTACATCATGCACGCTGTGCATTTTTATGTATCCTGCTTTTTATCGCATATGATTTTTTTATTGTATGGTACCCATTCTTACATTTATTTGTGTATATTTCGACATATATATAATCTAGATGATGGTAGACGAAGGGAGGATAGCTGTCGGTAAGGATAATCCAGGTTTGTAGACACCTGCGGTAGCTTCAAGGGTGGCGATGGGCGATTGTCGGGTATTATATGCTTAAACAGGGCTTAAGGCCTACTTGCCATTATCTCCTTGATTATGGTCGNACCTGCGGTAGCTTCAAGGGTGGCGATGGGCGATTGTCGGGTATTATATGCTTAAACAGGGCTTAAGGCCTACTTGCCATTATCTCCTTGATTATGGTCGAACATGTCTGTGATGTGACTTTGGTGGTCGTACTTCGGTGGGTTGGAAATGTCGAGCAACTATGCTTATAAGAGGGTTTAAGGTGTATTTGGTATTACGGTCCTTTTCGTCATCGAAAGTGATGTTTTTTATTTATTCGGTGACTATATTAAATGGTTCGGAAATAACATCCAACTATGCTTATAAGAGGGTTTATGGCGTACTTGCTCCGGCGGTCCTTTTCGTCGTCGGAGGTGATGCTTATGTTATGAATTTGGTAACTGTATCTTAAACAGTTCGGAAATTAGAGCCAACTATGCATATACGTGGGCTTAAGGCGTACTTGACACGTGCATGGTGCGACATTTGGTTAGGTTCTGGCACGCCTGGCATCCTGGCAGCGATCCAAGGTACAGAAGTGCGGGCGCTCGACTCTTCGGATATTACAGCCAGCTGAAGGAACGAGAGAAGTTGCATGACGGGGCAATGAACTCGAACATTCTTCAGACGATATGGATGGTGCTGGCATAGAATGACAGAGCGTGAATTGGACAGTGTTTGATAGGTTAGAGAACGACCGTGCTGCTGCTGCTGCTGATAAAAGCCGTGGTAAGTGTAATTAGAGCTTTTTATCCTGCTATTAGTGTTACAGAATAGGAAATAAATGTTTCCCGCTCGCGCGCGAGTACCGGCTATGCCCTGTGCAGCGTGTGCTGACATGTTGGTGGCAAAGCAGTGTGCGCACGCTTTCGATTGTCCATACAAGTTGGAGAGAGAGATGTGTGTCCGCGATTGGCTCTGTATGAATGCATATAACTGTTACGTAGAGATGCATCCTATCCAGATTCTTTTTTGTATATATAACTAATTTTTTCTGAATGTTAGAATGACTTTTTTTTTGCGCTATTAATATATATATATTACATATGTATGTGCGTGTGATGCTTGCGGTCTTTTATGTGATGATGAGTTTGTCTGTCGATTTCATAGGCCGATGCGAGTATATTCGTTATTTCATCTAACACTTCCCATGCAATGGTAGTTCGTGTGGTCCAGACGCTCGTCTGACGACCCAAGAATGATCGGGTCGAAACAGCACGCCTCCTGCATGTTTGTAAGTTCACAAACAACTAAAAAAAAAAAAAAGCTCCCNATTCATACTAGCCCGCCAATGCTTGCGACGAGTGAACAAACACACGTGCACAAAATGTCCGCGCCGATACCAGCGCTCCTAGCCCCGAACTGTAGAACTTCAAACACTCTGGTGGCGGGCGCGAGAATCAAATATGGCCGCCTACAGCAGACGACGGTGATGAGAGAACATCCAAGATAAATAACTCGAAAAATAAAAGAGAGGTAAGGGTAATAATAAAGGTGACCTGAAAGAATATGAGAAAAACGCCAAGGGATGGAACGGACGAGAGAGATAGGAAGGAATGAGGGAGCATGGGAAAATAAAGGAGACTGGAAGGAATATGAGAAAACTTCTCAAAGGATAGAATGGACGGGAGAGGGACAGGAAGGAATGACAGAGTGTGTGAAAAAATTATCGGAATGTCAGAGCATGAGAAAACTAATCTGACTACAAGAGAGTCGAGTTTGAGGTGGAATGATAGACCAGGAGGGAAGAAAGGGAAATTCCAAATAGAAAAAAGAGAAATCCACTTTGTTAGGAGAGCAGATTTTTCGTGAACGCGCGGTTACATTTTTAATTTCGTGTTCCGAGTCGTTACGAGTCCGCAGTTTAACTAGGGCGGAAAATTAATGCTGCAAGAACTCGCGAGAACAAACTTTTTCGTTTGTGTGCCAGACTCTGGTTAACTTGGACGGCCGTTTTCCCGTCAGTAAAACTCGAAACTGATGATTACGTGGTTACTTTGAAAATTAAACTTTCTGAAGCGTCATACCTTACGTACGCACGTCATATTTTCCTATTTCCAAAAAGAATATTTACAGGATGTTTTGTTCTCAAGCCAGCTCATGAAGAATTTTCGTAAGAACTTTTAGCGTTTCGTCTTTTCGTTTTTGCTGCACATTTATTTCAGGCAAATTGTCCTCGCCATGCGATTATGCAAACACCCGAATGTCGATTACTGTGTTCATATGCACCGAAATGTAGAATTTAATTTGTCTACAGTTTTCACGTAATTTTAAAACTCTCAGTGCTCCTATCTTTTTTTTCCGCGCGTAAATTTGTCAGTGTAGGAGACGTTTAATCTCGTTTCATGCTACGCCCTGTCCACGTAACTGTAATGACATTTTGCATTCGCTTGAAATTGTAGGCAAGTTTTAATACTTGACCAAACCCTGAAAATTACCAGAGGTTTCAATGGACCCTGTGTCATCCTTCATCCTGCGTCCGTCTAAATATCCTTGATAAAAGTAAAATAGGAGCAAAAGTTTATTTTTTTTTCCTGTAGAATGAATTGTATCCGATAAAAATTACAGGACAATAAATAGGCTTGGATTTCGTACGAGACGTGAAAGATTCTTTCTGAGTGTTGGAAGCGCGTGAACCCAGCTAGTTTGTATATTTATCGTAAGAGAAGCCTATCTTTCTGAATCGTGGGTCGTGTGTTCTGGTGTTATCTTCTTGATGGCGAGATGGAAAATGGGGTTGTGAAAGGGGAGGGNTCTGAATCGTGGGTCGTGTGTTCTGGTGTTATCTTCTTGATGGCGAGATGGAAAATGGGGTTGTGAAAGGGGAGGGGGGTTGGCAGGGTTAAAAGAAATATATAGGGTAGTGTCGCTCATCCCTACCGGATCCCGTGGTAATGAGATCTGGAGTCCTGCTTTGAAAAAGCGCTCGTGGGAAGGAAGAGGGCTGCGTCATTTAGACGGGCTCGCTGTGAGTGAGGGACGCCGCGATCTCCTCTGCCGATAACGGACGTCGCCCCGGGGATCGGAAATTTGTTACCCGGTCCTGAGGGTCGGTGGGNGATCGTCGAATGGAATTAGGACCGCCGTGATTGGTTGGGTGGTGGGGGGCAGAGCTCCACAAGTTGAACCGTCGGGGATTTTATGGGACGAGATTTGTTCCCCCCTTCCGCCTGCACCAAGCTCTCGCGGAATCAATGTAGTTCGCTGGAGCTCTCCAGGCTTCTCCAGCAGCCCGTTTCTACGGAAATGAGGAGTCATTTAGTAACTCTGCTTAAGTCTCGGATTCACCCCTTTTGCAGAAATTCTTCTCGTTTTCGCGTCATAACGTCGGATTCACGGAAACTGCTGACAATACACGTTCGTAGAACCTTTACGTTTTACGAGTCGTTGAATATTCTTGTGCGTAATTTTAATTGAGTGTTATCTCCTCGTGAAAATTCGTGAACTCGTTTATATTTTATTAATAACTCCTACGCTTTTTTAGAACAAGAATATAAAACACAATTAAAATAATGGCCAAAAGTATTAAACCACTCGTAAAGTGTAAATTTTCTATAACCGTACCTTCAGTAATTACTATGAATCCGACATTATGACGCGAAAACGAAGAATTCCTGCAAAAGGGGTTGAAGCTTAGCATTAAGGCGGTCGCCTGCCTCTCGCTTCAACTGCGATGCAGTGTTTTAAATGCGTTTTTCCACGAAGCTATTAAAGGTGCATCCAATGTGCTGATCTATGAAAAGAACGCGCCTTAAAGACGAGGCCTGTTCAGTCATTTGAAGACATCACGCACGTTACAACCACCATTCCAGAGCTCTCAAACATAACGAAGAACGGCTTTTTCAAAGCGAAATGCCTCAAAATACGAGTGTCCGTTAAGCACAAAATGATGTAAGAACCTTGCATTGGACCTTGTCACAGGCTTCCTTCCACTAAACTGCTTTAAGTTCCATACGGACCACGCAGCGCGATGGGAACTCTGCACACTAGTTGAGAGCCTTGCGGTTAGGGGCGATGACGCACTTGATACGCTTAACAGTTTAGCACTTATCACCCTTCAAGTAGGCGTGGCCCATGAATGTGTGCATCTATTAGCCTATTTTCCGAGGAAAGAAAAGAAAGTCTTAAGTGATCACTTTCCTGCATGTGTGTGTTTCCAAAAAAAAAAAAAAAAAAAAAAAAAATCTTGAACGCATGAACTGACCTCTATAGTTATAGAACCCTCCAGGTTATAACCTTCAAAATAGGGCGGCCGTTAAAAATTATTGTGCCATGTCATATCGCGGGAACTATTCAACCAATTTAAACAATTTTTGTAATTTGAAAATGCATCATGTAAGCACTGAAAAAATACGTATTGTTATTCCGCCATTTTGTAAGATAGCACCGTATGAAAAATTTAGATCTTATGATTTATCTCAAAACTAGTTACACAATTGTGCTGAATTTGGCATGTAAGTAATACTTAAGTAGGAAATTTAAACACGTGCGATTTAAATTGATAAGGCAGTTTCAAAATAGCGCCCATACAAATAGTTCCTGTTTATTTGTTATATCTACCATACCGTTTGGTAAATTTCGACTAGAATGTGTATGCTGAAAGTACCTGTTACAAGCATCATATATGCCAAAAAGCAGCCCCCTATGTGAGTAATTTTATAAGATTTTGCTACATGGAGAATTGTAGTTTTTTTTGTCTTATCTCGGGAAAGAATTTACAGATTCCTACCAAATTTGGCAAACAAGTAGTACTGCAGCAGGTGATGTAAACTGGTATGTTTGAAGGTCACCACACATTTTGAACGTGGCGGCCATAGTTATTTCAGCTTAGTATCCTATATCGTTGAAACCTTGTAATCCATTCCAACTTAACTTTGTATGCTGGCAATATATTTTACGAATATCAAATGTTTGTGAACGAAGTTTCTTCCGTTCGCCATTTTATAAGATAGCGCTACAGGAAAAAATAATTTTGTCACATCTCGAGAAACAATCAACCGATTCCTACCGAATTTGGCAAAGAAGTTGTACTATGGTAGGCCATATTAATTTGTACATTTTAAGTGGCTCAGTCATATTTACAAAATGATGGTATGTAAATATTTCAGGCTAGTGAACCCTATCATTCAAAATATTATACTGATTACATCCGAAGTTGATGCTCCGAATCTTATTTCCATAATGCAGTTAATTGCACGCTAGCTTATGGTGCGAGGTGTTCTGTGTTCGAGTCCCGGGTAAAGCACGTGCATATTTGTAAATGACTCACGACTGTGGCACACGTTTTGGGTTCCAGTTCTAATGACATTTCTGCCAACGAGACTTTAAGTCCTACATATCATCTAAGCTTATAATTCCTTCATTGAAAATTAAAGTAGGCTCATTAGCTATATCTGTAACTTCGTGTTTTAATTTAAAAACCCTCAAATTTCTTCAATCATCTTTAGTTTATGAATTTCCCATGTTGAGGAGGTAGTTTGAAGTGAAGACATGATTTACCTCTTTAAGGTTTCTTTCACTACAGGTCGGGAAGTTCAGTGTTGAAAGTTTGGCAAAGGGAAAATTTTCTCCACTAGGTAAACGCTAGTGTCGGAAAGGTACCAAATGTTTTCTATTTTAAAAACAGTAGAATTACAATAATCTTAAATTTAAAAAAAACGTTGTGAAATTAAGTAAAATCGTTTTATTATATCATTCACGTAGCTTAAAATATTAATTAAAAGTTGCTTTTTGGAACACTGACACCTAGCGTCGGAAATTTTACTTACGCCAAAGTTTCCCATAAGAAATCTCGTTTTGTTCCTAACCCGAGTGAGTAGAATAAACCTTAGTGTCCGCTCTTCCGCATCCAATTTCTGTTCGTTGATTCCCGTATCTGTGATTCAGATNCAATTTCTGTTCGTTGATTCCCGTACCTGTGTTTCAGATACTTTCGCGAAACGCCTACAAGTGGAGGCCGGACCGTAGTTCCCGCCTCCCTGCCTGCCCATCCCGGCTGTTGGCACGCCTGCTAACTATCTCTCGGAATTTTGCAAATTTGCCTGAGCCTTNGAAAGCGTTCGCACTCGGCAGCGATGCGTGTAATCGGAATTACTCCCCCCGTCACGAACCATCGGCCCGTTTCATCCCGTTCCGTCGGAAGTCGTCACGTCCCCCGGGACCAATCGGAAGCATTCTCACGTGAGCGTGTTTGTTTCTTCCGCACTTCAGCGCACACACTTGTCGACAGTTTCCTACGTTCAATATGTACAGACGTGAATGTTCCTCGCTTGTAATTTTAAACCTTGGGTTTATGTTACTCTTCGTTCTCTTGTGTACCGTCGATGTAATTCTCCAAGTTAGTCGCGTCAGAATTATTTTTAATATGGGCTACGTCCAGTGCCGTAGCTAGAAATTTATTTGGAAAGGAACGGAGTTGGTGTGTTTGTTAATTGATAAAGCAGTGCCTGTAAAAACACCTTCAGTTGAAGAAAAGTAGGTGTGTACACCTGTGTTTTTTTACTACTTAATTTTACTGTTTTACGTGCCGTTTTATTTACCTTATACCGTTGGCTAATTATATTTCTTTATTTTT
>NQII01001515.1:373985-384503 GCA_002778355.1 Clitarchus hookeri | reverse complement strand
CACACAGACAACGCCTCTGAATCTTATCAGGCACTGACTGATGAGTAAGTGTCGCTATAAAACAGGAGATCTCTTTTCCCCGAAAATGACAGTGGGCGCTGGAGCCATTGATTGTATACGATCTTTATCATCTCGAAGTATCTCCAGCATATACTCGCCCATCGTTGGAGGAACTGTGGACCTCACATGTCAGCAACTATGTTTATATTTAGTTTCTCAACAAACTGCCGCTTATATGCCAATGTTTTGAACATCTTAAATATTACACACAGAAATAAGTATAATATTGCTGCGACAAAATGTACTATTATGGTATATCTTTAATCGATTGTGTTGTAGTAACATTAATAATATTGTGACTAAGTTACTTAATGTTAACCATTTACAAATTCTTATATTCCTGTAGCCCGCCTCTTCAAGGCCTACATTATTCCTATCCTTTTGTATGCCTCCGTCATTTACGCCCATGTCCCCGACACCCGCCTACATACCATCACCGCCTGTTTCAATAAACTGCTACGTGCCACACTTGGACACTACAGGAAAACGAACCTCTTCAGATACAACATAGCACACACATCCACACCACGGACACTCATCAACACATACGCTACACGGTTCTTTAAAAAGGCCAGAAAACACACATTGCCCACTGTCACACGCCTCGTCCTATACGATATGGCAGCCACATACACACACCACTTCATCGTCGACTTTCCGGGGTACCTGTCCCCCTGATGGGGCAGCCTTACAAGCAAAGGAAGAATGCCAAAGCACCAATGACAACACTGTACATATTGTCTGTAATCATCAAGACCATTCCTTCAGGTAGAAGCAAGTGCACATAGTAATAATAACCAATGCAACATAAGTTTGTAAAAAAAAAGTGCCCCCATGGACAAAAGTGCCCCAGTGAACAAAAATGCACCAAAGACAAATTAGGTCAAGGTGTAAACACAGGAAAGACAAACCACCANTCATCAAGACCATTCCTTCAGGTAGAAGCAAGTGCACATAGTAATAATAACCAATGCAACATAAGTTTGTAAAAAAAAAGTGCCCCCATGGACAAAAGTGCCCCAGTGAACAAAAATGCACCAAAGACAAATTAGGTCAAGGTGTAAACACAGGAAAGACAAACCACCACGTAGTTAATAAGACAAGTGTAACCACTATTGGCAGTTGTGATGGCACCAAGAGTGATATTTATTTAATTTTAGGTTGTAAGCAATAAGGGTTTTTGTTTATTTTTCCCCCCTTAATTATAGCATAGTTCCAAGAGTTACACCAATATAAGACCACTGAAAAGTGTGTCAGGTAAATTTATCCAAGGAGATAGCCACNTTATTTCTGTGACGAAATAATAATATTTAATTTATTTTACATCGGAATGTTTTTTAAAGAAAAAAAATACACGGAAATTTTTAACAATGTTATCATCAGTCAATTTGTTTTGCCGCAATATAAACACCGCCTTAAAGTTGACAACACAGAAATGATATAATGTTGTTACGTTATTATTTTAATAATACATTAACATAAATAACTTAACATTACATTACGTTAACAGCAACATTAGTTACTGGCGGCTCACAGGTAACAAAAAATTACTGTTGTTGTAACATTAATAGNTTTATTTCTGTGACGAAATAATAATATTTAATTTATTTTACATCGGAATGTTTTTTAAAGAAAAAAAATACACGGAATTTTTTAACAATGTTATCATCAGTCAATTTGTTTTGCCGCAATATAAACACCGCCTTAAAGTTGACAACACAGAAATGATATAATGTTGTTACGTTATTATTTTAATGATACATTAACATAAATAACTTAACATTACATTACGTTAACAGCAACATTAGTTACTGGCGGCTCACAGGTAACAAAAAATTACTGTTGTTGTAACATTAATAGTGTTGCCACAACATTAGACTTTTTTCTGTGTATTTGCGTTAAAGTTCTACCTGAGTAGGCGCGCAGACGTTTCAACGCACGTGTTTTCGTAAAGCGTTGTAACCTATACTTTACACATTCCAAGATGCCGGCAGAGAGAAACATGTCGGTGACAGCCAACGCCGTTGGCTGGTCGGTTGCTACCGCAGCGTCAGTCTGAATCAAGTATCTGCTACTAGATGTCGCAAGTAAGGTTCGACGCAGTAATTTTCAAAATTAGGTGCGTTCCGCAATGACATGTGTTAAAATAGCGTGTGGTGTGCGAGGACATCTGCTTGCATTAAAGGAAGTGTTTGTAGTTTGTGTTCTGTTTCGGGGTGAAAGCGCACCAGGTTACAACCAGCCTTGTGCAAGATGGCGGAAGCAGTGGATCGGACTGAAGGGTTACCACTAAACAAAAAACTGCAAAAGAAAGAGCCTTTACGAATCGGACAGGAAAAGTCATGAAAATATTTTTTAACGCTTGGATATTTGAAATCTAGGGAATTGTTTCCTTTACACCAACTAATGACATCGCTGCCATGGCGTGAAAGTGGCAGGCGCGTTGTTATGACAACCAGTGGGAATTGCGGGGGTGTGGTGGCAAGCCTGCTCGACCGTGTCATCTGAATTCATTCGGAGTTCGATCCAGCTCTACGTAGTTTGTTAGTTTGGCTGCGGGACTTTGGCGTGTGGTTTTCATTTTACTTGGCGTTATTTGCTTCGAATAAAAAATAAAATAGCACGCAATGTCAGTTTCACGGTTACAAGTATACATAAATAAAAATAACCTTTTTGAATCTATTTCATTTTACGCTAAGTATAACTTATATAACAAAACAAAATAAAACTGTGAAAAATAAAATATGCCAAAATTGTATTTAAATAGTCAGAAAGGCAAAATGCGAAAGGGATTAAATATTTCTGTAGTTACTGGAAATTTTCCAAAGCAAATTCTATAAAGTTCTTTTTCTCGGAATTTTTTTTTTGATAAAAACTATGGAGCTTAATATTTTTTTCAATACATCACACTTATTTTCCGAAACTGCGTGGTGTTTGACATACATACACACACATGCGTACTATTTATTTATTAAGATGTAAAGTTTCCGCTGTCCATCACTCTTCACGTAACTAAAACAGTACTTCCCGCCCACAGGCCATAGCGAGCTCACACGAACATAAACGGAAAATGATTTTGTGTTGGCTTTAAGTGTTAGTTTGATCAATATCTGTGTGAAATGAAATCTGAAACCTTTACTGGCATCTAGCGTTCACTTCTGTAAGTGAAAGCTGCTTAACAGTCCCTCGCATATCTGTACACCATCTTTACTCGGCGGCAATCCAGTTAGCATTCTTGCCGTTGCAAGTATCCGATTTTGCGATTGACTGGCTGCAGTTTTCCTTCTGGTTAGGTTTTATACGCAACTGTTCATATCTACCTCCAGGGCTGTTTGCTCCATATATCCAATACGTGACTTTCTCCTCTCCTTTCTCATATCGACGTTTCCTTCTGTAATCAGTTTTCCAATTCCTCTGCGACTTCATATGGGCCCAGTACCACGCCGCTTGCCCGTGTAACTTCCAGGCATCTTTCCTCTGTTTTTCCCAATTCGGTAGCCTACCTCTTCATTACGTGATCCTATTGTATTGTTAGCCATACCTCTGGTACTTTTTAGGTGTTTGTCTTTCTGATTTTGTAGAAAGTTTCGCTTTGTGCTATCTTAACTTCCGCGTGGTTTCTGCAAACAGTATTGTTCAGAGGTTAATCAAGTTTGCCGCGTGTCGAGCAGATATGCGCTGTAGGAAAAATACAAAAATTTTCATCTTGCCTATCGGCAGGTTGTGTTCATCCTGTATTGAGGTGCTCTCTCACTGGACGTAGTTAATAGTACAAAATAACCCACAACCCACACACATGTGACCCAGTCAGACATTACTAAAAGATATTCCTTTTGTTACCCTCTCGCTGCTTCGCATCCCTTGCGAGAGCGTGAATGTGATAAGGTCACGCATGCAACCCAAGAGCGGGTGTAGAACACCAGCTTATGCAGGGTTGTCGCCACGCGTGGCGCCGCGATAACCATTTTGCAGCTCGCGCGCTCCTGACATTCGGCAGGTTGAATTTCTGCGTGTATTTGCAGGATGTACTGGTTAATTATCTAATTTCTCTCGGCGTGACTCGGGGTGCTGCGAACATTCCAGATCAAGGTCTGCAATAGTATAAAATCACACGTGCTTCCGAGCCGGAAGTTTGAGAGTCAGAAGTTTGGACGCTTATGCGGCCTTAAGTAATAGACGATGAGCCAGAAGAGCAACGAGTGGCCTAGGAAATGACCAGCGGGAGATAAATCTGAGACTGCGAGCATCGGTGTAGTGAGGAGTGCGACCGGCAGACTGGAATATTGGACTGGATGCTGCGTAAGTGAAAGACATTTCAAATGTTGGCAACAGATAGACTGAACATTTGTTTATTATGGGTCTGAGTTAATTGGCTATAACCAGACACACACATTGAGATGGACTTTAATTATAGTTGAGATATTTGTTAAATACTGCGCTCATTAAGTGAGTGAGTGTGAGAGTGAGTGAAGAAATTTGGGCGGCTCTTAACAGCGAGGTCTTGAGAGCCGATGAGGGTGATTGAGGTGAGTATGGAGCAGCGCCGAAATGAACAGGCAGGATAAACGGGATATCCCAGAGAAAACCCGTCGACCAGTGGCATCGTCCGGCACGATTACTAGATGCGAAAATCCGGGAGTGACCCGGCCGGTGATTGAATCCGGTTCGCCTTGGTGGGCTATGGTAGAAAACGTGGGGAGTTGAACAGGGTAGTACGTTTCACAAAATAGATGTATTCCTGTCACCGACAGATTAGGATGAAATGTTTCATATTTTATCTTACTTCCCATCATTTCCTCTATTCCGCTGGTATATCCATTCTCATGAGTGGTTTCGCTATTCGTGCCAACTCTCGTTGCCTGTGATACACAGTAAGAAAGTCTTCAGTACGCGCGTAATCCTCGTCTGCATGACCTTGAAGTTGTGGCATCGATAAGGTAGAGTGAAGGATTGTAGAGGGAGAAAGAATTATTGTTTCGCGCATTTCTCGGGTTTTCACTTGACTTTGTGTAGTACCACGTCATCCTGAACGGTGTTCGGTGTTCGGACTGTTCCGGCCAACCGACTGTTCCGTCCAGGTCCCTCGTCGAGGAGGGGAGGAGGGAAATGGTACCTATATATTCGTACTCTTCAATTCTTCTTTGAATCTTTTCATCGATACTGACGTATAACTTGTTTGTTCGTGGCTGGAAACGTCACTGGCCCTATACAAATGTTTGCTTTGTAAACAAGCGGGCCAGGATTGTCACACAACTGTCCTGAACTCTGTCGTTTATCTGCCTCGAGGTGCTGTGAAGTTCTAGGACAAGCCCTCTCTCTCTCTCTCTCTCTCTCTCTCTCTCTCTCTCTCTCTCTCTCTCTCTCTCTCTCGGAGGGAGATAGGTCGAGTCGCTGATCGCAGCTTGGCTCAAAGTCGGCGGGGTGGAGCGTACTAATTCCCTCTCGTCGGGGGAACGAATCAATCTAGAGATCTCGTCTTCTCCCTCCCCCCACTAGCGATCTCCCCGGCGCCGTAATAGCTTCTGCCCGGATCAGCGGCCCGGACACTCCGGAATCTCGCCTCACGTCTCGCCCGGATTACTCCGCCCGTCCGCTCGCTCCAGGCGTCCTAGTGTTCTCCGAAGACGTTGTTCCCTCCCCGTGGATCTCCCCCTCCCCCCTCCTTCTCGCTCTCTGCACCACGGCAAGTTTTGCGTTATCGAAAATTAGTCATTTAAATTCCGTGCGATCTCGCGCGTGCTAAGGTGATTAAAACTTGAAACTTGGCTCTTGATATCCTTCCTTCCCTTTACCCCTCTTTGCTACTTCGCTTGGCCAAGTCCCTTCATGGCTAGAAGAATGCCTTCCACTCAAAATGTTAATGAAGATGGGAGCTCCCCTCGCTGCCATTCGGAAGCAGCAGTAGNCCCCCCTCAACACTCTTCCGTGTTTCTCAAGCACTTCCTGAAGAGTCATAAGGGATGGACTTTTCCTTTTCAACCTTCCAGAGCAGATTATTTTGCACTGTAGGCTGGCTACTCGTGTAGACTGACTGAAAGACTTGTGGTACGTGGGTAGTCGAACCCCGAGTTAACATAGGCAGTCTTAAACGTTGTCATCTGTAGTTTCTTCGACGGGGTTCTTGCAATGGTGCTAACATAATCAAAGGTAAAATTATTTTGGACATACTTTATTGCAGTAGGTCTCGTAGAAAACCAGAGTAATTCTGTTTTTCTAAGATACCATTGCAGTGGAGAATGTCCAAGATAATGTTTCGTTTGACACCGACGACATGTTGAGGAAGGTGCCCTGATTGTGGAATGCCGTGGCTGAGCCAAAAACGGGACATTTACTGCAAATGTGGCATTATTCGAAAATAAGTATTTAAAATGACCAAAGAATGGCATGGTCTACCTGATACCTGAAAGTGGCACAGCAACACTGGATGTTACAAAAAGGAAATTATGTTTGTTGAAGAAATAAAGTGATAGAAAATGGTACAAACTGCGAATATAAGATTCGTTTAGTTTTGACGTATAAAACTGATATTTTGCAAAAAATAAAAAACTCCTTTGATACCACGACGGAGGAATAGCAAGGATAAAACCTCTAAAACATCCGTGCTCCACAGAAGTTATCACACGCAATCACATTGCTTTGCCATTTTACACAGTGCAGCAGTACCCAATGAACTGTGCTTACAATTTTTATGAAAGGTTAACTCAGGTTACAACGAATTTCCCTATAAAATATAACATCAAGGCGAGTTTTAAAATTTCGTAGACAGTAAAACACTGTGCTGGGTACGAGCATTGATGACGAGTGAATTGCACAAGAGAACCCTTTTAAAATAAAATACTAGTTGTTACAGGCTATATTTTTATCGAATATCCCCCTTGACAATGTGAAACGTCCTCTACCAATAATCAATGGCAAACATGCTTGCTTCTTAAAAGGGCCTTAAAAAGCCACAACTCAATATCCATTAATTTAATTCAGTGAATTAACTTTTGTTTAGGGACATGCAACAAATTAGTGCAACAAGCCCAGTCAGTTCCTGGATTTCATAACTACCTATCTGTTACGTAATACGATGTAATAATATTTGGAAGCATCTTGCGATCAACCTTTAGTATACTCCTCGTTCCGAAGTTGGCAGAGTTGACAGAGTTAACGATACCCAAAAGTAACTTTAACAAATCGCCTACTTGCCAAACCAATGAACCATGTCCGGAAGTAAGGATTTTAAATTACTGGCTTTCATATCCAAACAACTCACATGAGCAACCAACACAGCGCAGTACGGTCAATTGTAACATTGAATTCTCCGGCAAATCCCAATGGCATAATAGTGTTAATGCAAAATAAATACAATCTCAGCACCTGACCTGTAGTATTTCTGTAGTTACAGGTATGTGTAAAATACAGCAGCATTACTTGTCGAATAAGCCATAGGAGAACCCCGCCTTCCTCGTGGCATTGAACGACGTAATGCGCTGGCGTAGTCCTAATGTGCTAGCAGTAATAAAGGCGAATTTTTAATCACTTCCTCAGCTCCAGAGATGAGGTGCTGACTATACCTGTTAATCTAGCGCACACTTGTGTGCGCGAAATACCCTCACATGCCTCGCTGAACCTCGTGTTGCAAAAACACGCTGCTTAGTCCGGAACCAGTAACACGTTCGCAGACTCTCCCCAAGGTCATTCTCCTCGTATACCTTTCTTGGATATGACTCACCACAACTCTCTCCTTTCCGAATTTCATCACTGGAAAAATAGTTTTGTGGGGACTAAAAAAATTTTGCTGGCGAACACAAAATTACTTGGTCAATATCGACCTCACAAAATTTTTTTTGTGGCACCAACAAAATTTTTGTCGTTCAAGTATTTAGTGGAAACCACAAAGTAAGTTTTGTGGTCACAAACAAATTATGTGTTTGTTAGGCGCAGAAAAAAATTGTTACTATGATTGCAGCAGTACTGGTTAATGAGGATCACGAAAGTGGTTTGCACATTGTGGGCTTTTTTGTGTAGGCATGGTCTAACAATGATTAAGAACTAAATTTGTACGTCGGACCAGTGTGCTTGTGATTGCAAATATCGGATGTGTGGAACTTACACGTTTTAATGGTGAACCGTTTTCAAGACGACATTAATTTTTTAACCTTACGTATGTTTATCACAACGTTGTAACCTGGCCCTAGGTGTTTGAAACACAATTGTGCAACGTGTTTACGTTTCTGTGATTTGAATGTTTGCCACAACCCCAACAAAATACTAATTCCAGCCAGATAAATTTAAATAAATAATAAAATAAACCTAGAAAACAGCAAGTACCAATGCATATAGATATGTAAATTTAAACCGTCGCTCCATCACATCTAAGTATATTATTATTACTATTCAAACAATAAAATCTCGTTTCAGAGCTCATTTTACCGTGACTGGCCTATAGCACGACATCTCGTTCGGTAGAAAGGACTTCTTGCTTCTCTTGTTTTGATGAGCAACGTAGTTTCAATTTGTCTGTTTTTTTTTTAGCATCGGAATTTTCTCCATATATTTTCTGCAGTTATCCCGGAAACGTCCAAAAAATCTGCACTGGGTATTTGTAGGTAAAACACTGATGCTTTGGAGTGATCGTATTTTTAATATGGTCACCTGTTATGGATGATATCGTACTTCGTGCTGATTCACAAACGGGCTTGTTCAGAAAATTGAAGAGATCAGGGGATGATGTTGTTATGTTACAAATATTATTTTCGTGGTGAATCGAGTTAGAAGTAAATATTCTGTAATGTACCCCTGTCATTCTCCCAGTGTCTCCTCGTTCTTCCACACAACAGCAAACAGAAGTGCTGTGTGAAAATACATCACACAAGCCCCTGATTTACTAGAAAAACATTTTCGCGAAATTGTCACATTACGCCTTTATTTACCAACCCCTTCAATCAATTAGTACAGCGGGTTCAGGTTTTTTTTCTATTCGTTGTCCTTGGAGTGTAGTGTAATAGCTGAAGTAGTTTTTTTTTTACACACACACTCGCGACACAGATGTCGCATCTGTGTTTGGCACGACGCGAACTGGCTGATAAATTCAAAACATTCTTCATTCTAGTCCCACGAATTTCCTGAAAACTCGAGGCATATTCTCCATTTAAACTTGAACTCGGTCAGTTCTGGTTTTTACCACGAGGAACCTTTCCGCATGCATCCGAACGAGCGCTCGTGAATTTGTGGTAAGTATTAAAAAATTTAATCGTGGCAGTTTGAAAATTCCTAAAAAAAAAGTAATGGGAGAAATGAAAGCCTGCCAGACGGTATATAAACCAAGGGTGTAAATGCGTTCACTTTTCTCCCCTCGGATTTTTTTTTTTTGCGTGGCATTTAATGTTTCGAAATCAACCTTTGAAACAAAAATCACTATTCGTATGGCGAGCTTGGTAGTGTCCTAAACATGTCACGTATCACAAGCGTTTTATAATTGTGTCGATATCAAAGCATCTTATATTTAGTTAAATTGAACTTTTACTTATGTTCTCTCTACAAAAAGTATTTTAGTAATGATTAATATTAATATATACAGGGAGAAAAAAAACCTGTGTTGGTAATGCCTAGTAAGAAATAGTTCTTATAGAAAATAATATTACAGTGATTGCGCAGGAATTCGGTGCGCTATCTCTTAGGTGTTAATTTCTAGACTTAGTTAAGCTTTGTTTGGGTGAGGCGGAGGAATATCCTGGAAGTAGAACTTTAACAGTGCTTCAGAAAAGTCGGAAGTAACGCGAACAGCCTATATTGTAATTATTTCGTTTTTAACGTAGGAAATAGAGAAAATCCGTACACACGCAACACTAGCGCTTACCTAGGGCCGAAAGATTTTAGTAGATACCAAACTGAAAGTATTTCCCAACCTGAGTAGAATGAACCTCAGCCATATTCACGCGAGTTTCGTCTCGACATGTGGACAAGTGGATGACTGTCGCGGCTTTAAGGGCACTGTCTACCGGCTGGCAGCTGCGAAACTTAAATAGGAAATCCCAAGTTAAGGAAATTTCGCCCCGGTGCGTTAATTTTAAAGATAGGCGTTTCAAACAAAACGTTCTCTTCTCGAACCTTTTAGGAGAATGTCTCTGCAGCGGAGATGTTTCCATAACACGCATAACCTGTTTACAAGGAATTTTTAAAATTCGTGTTTTACAATAAAAAAAGTGCACACTTACTATATATTTTGAAAAATATACGGTCGTAAGGATTTTCTCCTGAAAAAAAAAATTCGTGAAGAATGCATTTTGTTTGAGACGCCTATCTTTAAAATTAACGCACCGAGGTGAAATTTCCTAAACTTAGAATTTCCTATTTAAATGTGGGAGCTGCCTTGCTCTGGTAGGCAGGGGCCTTAAAGGGCGTCGGTGAGCGCGTGGCGTCCGCCGGAGACCCGGGATTTGCGGTGGCGACGCCGGATTGATTGGTTCATTA
>NQII01001515.1:348056-373944 GCA_002778355.1 Clitarchus hookeri | reverse complement strand
GCCGTCCCCCGGGCCGGAACTGTCACGCCAACCACCCCCACAGCACGTGTGCTCGGTCGCATGCTGCACGCCGCTTAAGAGGGGTTAGTACTCCCTGCCGTCTTTAATTTTCCAGATGTTTTCGCAAAAAAAAACCTGCATCGTAGGTTTCGTGTCGAATCTCGTGGGACCGACAGGACACAGAACGATCCTCGGCGTTGATCGACTTCAGCGGCTGGTTTAACTGCTGCAGTCTCCCGCAAGGGAACATATTTTACTTCTCTCCAGCTGTTACTGGTTAAAAGTTAATAAAGGCGGTGAGAAAAAAAAAGTAACCACTTGATAAACCGTGAGAAGGTATTATTCATGCTGGGTCGTGCGAAATTTTTTTTTGTTTGACCAACTTAAACGTAAGTTACGGCGAAAAAATGGAGAAATCCGATACGGCAATGACCGAACACCCTTAACTGCGGACGTCTCGCGCGCCGTAATGACTTGTTATGTTTCTCGCGGGTTTGATCCGGTACAATCTCTGAGCTGAGGTATTTACTTCACCTTGCAGTGCGGGTGCAGGGGCGAAACCAGAAACCAGGGACCCATTATGGGTTCCGCATGCCCCTACCGTCTGAACTGCGTTGCAAAGAGTTTGCAATCCTCGTTGTTCGACGAAACTATTAAACGTGCTCCCATTACGTTCGCCAGCCATAAGACGTCATCGTACCCCAGACGAAGACGGGATGGTACTGCAGATAATTAACACTAGCCACTGTACTGTTGTGAGGATGCCTGTAGAAGCAAACCTCCAGAATACCAGATCCATTGTGGGCAGTCATTCCTTGAAAAGCGAACCTGTACATAAAACTCAGTAGAATAAAGCTCTCTTCTGCTGTCGTAACTTTCTTCACAAACACACTATCATCCTTAGCAACATCGCAATCGAAGGAACCAATATTCCTGAAAACAGGTCTGAAAATATATCTCTTCTTATGACAACGTGCCGTATCTTAAAACATACTAGCATGACACGAGTCTAACTTAGATAGCCTATAGTTTGTTCACGGTAAAATGACCACTTTTGAAAGTCCTGCTTAACATTGTGCATCCTTCCGCCATATATGAAATAAATATTGTCGTGGACCTGATCACTGTATTCGTGCGTCGGTCATGCGAAACTGAAATTGTCAGAACAGTAAATCTGTTACAAATTTGTGATTCTTTACACACATGTGCATTAAAAAAAANTGCGAAACTGAAATTGTCAGAACAGTAAATCTGTTACAAATTTGTGATTCTTTACACACATGTGCATTAAAAAAAAACGGAAAGCAAAATAAACAATTTCAGTATTCACAAATGTTTACCTTAAATTTTCAATTCAACGTTAAAGNAAAAAAAACGGAAAGCAAAATAAACAATTTCAGTATTCACAAATGTTTACCTTAAATTTTCAATTCAACGTTAAAGAACAGAATGGCTTACCCGCGGTCGTTTATAGGGCGCATCCCGGTCAGTGTGCACTTTAAAACACACGCAGGTAGTGGCAGTGACATTTTTGCAAGGCTTGATTTCAAACGTGCCGATGTTACCGTAAACAGCATATACTAAAAAAAAATGTTTTGCATCACATGTCATTTGTTGCACATGAATGAGTGAGTGGAGAGATTTCGGTGGCTCTTAACATGTCTTCAGGGCCTACGAGGGCGAAGTGAAATGAGTATGGAGCAGCACCGCAATGCAATGGACGGGAGATCCTCGAGAAACCCTGCCGACCAGCGGCGTCGTCCGGCGCGATTCCCACGTGCGAAGATCCGGGGAGCGACCCCACCGGGACTCAAACCCGGTTCACCTTGGTGGGAGGTGAGTAGTCGGGCCACTAGACCACGGCGGCCCTCGGTGTTCTGTATAGATAGTGTGCATTTAATTCCATACTCTCTCTTGGGCTATGGTCAACGTGGTAACTCTGAAATCCCGGTGGTGCAAAACTTTGAGTAGTATATTCCTCGCAGATTTAAGACAATACCCTGTTAGGGTATTTACTTCACCTTTGAGTGAGAGTTCAGTGGCAGATCCAGGAGGCTATTAGAGTGGCGGAATACATAATTACGTTCAAACCATATGCTTATCAGTAAGTCTTCATTTGTACACTGGTGGAAAATGGAAAATGAACACCCGGACGCGATGGTCCCTCATGAATGACCGTTTCATTGAATAACCATACAGGTTGCACTCTGTATATGTTAATGATCACATGGTTGTACACCAATGGACAGTCTACATAGTGTCTTGAACCACGTCAGTATATTTGTAGCCTCCTTTAACGACGATGCAGTCGTGCGTGGAGAAGATCATGAAGGTGTTGGATGTCATAGTGTTCCACGCTACTTGCATATGTTGTTGCAATTGGTGGAGGTTAGTTGCCGGTATTGCAGACCGCACCAAACGTCGTCCCAACATGTCCACACATGCTCAATGGGGGACAGGTCGGGTGGTCGTGCTGGCCAGGGGAGTCGACGAACACCTTCAAGAGCGCGTTGGGTGCACGGGTATTGGCCTGCTGGAAGAGGAAATCTCCTTGGCGTTGTATTAATGGCAACAAAATGGGGTAGATTATGTTCTGGGTATAGCGTTCACTGTCCAGTGTTCCCTCAACAAACACCAGAGGCGTACGGGCATTGTAGGCTATTGCTTCTCAGACTATGATGCGAGGAGTTGGTCCTGTATGTCGCTGCCGTATACACTCTGGTTGTTGCTGTTCTCCTGGTCGACGCCGCACTCGCGGACGTCCGTCACTGGCGCCAAGGCGGAAGCTCTCATCACTAAACACAACTCCGCGCCATTCATCCCTCCAGTTGCGTCGTCCGCGACACCATCCGAGGCGGGCTGCGTGCCCATGTACAACTAAAANCCGCGCCATTCATCCCTCCAGTTGCGTCGTCCGCGACACCATCCGAGGCGGGCTGCGTGCCCATGTACAACTAAAATATAAGACACTAATAAAATATACTATCGACTTCCAACAAACACATAAATGCCCCGAGTCCTTGGTACAAACAACAAACGAAAATGCTACAAAAATCATAGTAAACAAAGTGGCATAATAAAGAAACAGAATTACCAAAGGTCCCGGCACAATAAAATATGCTCTTGAAAGCCAAATAGGAAGCGCTAATAAATAATCATTCTGGGTGATCGTACATGGTACAAAATAGGGAATATATATGCATATATAAGATAAATACAAGACTAACTTGTATAATTAAACAACATATAGGCCCACAGGAAGACTTCATTGTGTATAACTATGACATGACTTGAGGTTGTGCGTAGTTAAATCTTTTCTTTAGATTTATTCATAATTTATTTTCTTTCAAAAACAAAAACGTAAGCAAACTACTGTCTTCTGAACAAATAATTATTTTATTTTCTTTCAAAATAAATTAAAGACAGTTTAAATAACCATAAAAGAGAACGCAATACAACATTAAGGATTAGTCCTCAAAAATGAAAACTGTGAAACTTGACCATAAATCCTTTTCAATTATATTATGATTCAGTGGTTAAAATATAACATTAAAAGAAAATATTACAATAATTAAAAGTGCCTTTCATGATACAAAATTGATGCCTTTTTCCAAAATAGAAATTATTACAATTAATGTAGCTTATAAGTATTAAAATGAGGCCCCTAGGATGCATCCCTATCAACTAATGATGCCAAATTATATTAAATAAAAAAAAAGATTAATCTTAGGCTTAATGCAAATCGTATATTAAGATCAACCCAACTCTTCACAGATACTATATAAACACTTAAAATAAAATAAGTATTTTAGGATTATAGATTGAAACAAAATTGACAATACGAAACCGTCCAAGTCACATCTGCATGATAAATAAAAATATTAATTTTCAAAAGCACGTTATTTTTAGAAAACGTCCCGATGTGACCTAGTTATATGATGACCGTCGANCCGCGCCATTCATCCCTCCAGTTGCGTCGTCCGCGACACCATCCGAGGCGGGCTGCGTGCCCATGTACAACTAAAAGATAAGACACTAATAAAATATACTATCGACTTCCAACAAACACATAAATGCCCCGAGTCCTTGGTACAAACAACAAACGAAAATGCTACAAAAATCATAGCAAACAAAGTGGCATAATAAAGAAACAGAATTACCAAAGGTCCCGGCACAATAAAATATGCTCTTGAAAGCCAAATAGGAAGCGCTAATAAATAATCATTCTGGGTGATCGTACATGGTACAAAATAGGGAATATATATATTTATATATATAAGATAAATACAAGACTTACTTGTATAATTAAACAACATATAGGCCCACAGGAAGACTTCATTGTCTATAACTAAGACATGACTTGAGGTTGTGCGTAGTTAAATCTTTTCTTTAGATTTATTCATAATTTATTTTCTTTCAAAAACAAAAACGTAAGCAAACTACTGTCTTCTGAACAAATAATTATTTTATTTTCTTTCAAAATAAATTAAAGACAGTTTAAATAACCATAAAAGAGAACGCAATACAACATTAAGGATTAGTCCTCAAAAATGAAAACTGTGAAACTTGACCATAAATCCTTTTCAACTAGATTATGATTCAGTGGTTAAAATACAACATTAAAAGAAAATATTAAAATAATTAAAAGTGCCTTTCATGATACAAAATTGATGCCTTTTTCCAAAATATAAAGTATTACAATTAATGTAGCTTATAAGTATTAAAATGAGGCCCCTAGGATGCATCCCTATCAACTAATGATGCCAAATTATATTAAATAAAAAAAAAGATTAATCTTAGGCTTAATGCAAATCGTATATTAAGATCAACCCAACTCTTCACAGATACTATATAAACACTTAAAATAAAATAAGTATTTTAGGATTATAGATTGAAACAAAATTGACAATACGAAACCATCCAAGTCACATCTGCGTGATAAAGAAAAATATTAATTTTCAAAAGCACGTTATTTTTAGAAAACGTCCCGATGTGACCTAGTTATATGATGACCGTCGANTAAAAATATTAATTTTCAAAAGCACGTTATTTTTAGAAAACGTCCCGATGTGACCTAGTTATATGATGACCGTCGAATCCACAAGTTACCCGGGCAAGAATATTACATAGTCCACTGTCGAACACCAGCATGGAGAAAATTAACTTGATTACGACGTCACCCCCAAGGAAAGGGGTAGGCGATGTCCAGAAGGGTTATCCCATGATGAAAACTAAAATTATTTAGTCAGCAAGTGCAGTCAAGACTAGGCTAATGTGTGCAGTAAAATTTAGACTGGCACGTGCACCCTCATTAAAACACAATATAACCAAAATTTTAGTCAGCTAATATAGCTGGTGCACAATAACTATAAAACTGAGTTGTTGCTCACCAGAGAGGGAACACAGGAAATATCCAACCGGTGCTCTACATTTTAAAACACCAAACCAAATGAATAAAACAAAATGATAAACACACAACTTACAAATACACAGGAGAACAAAAAAAACTGGTATAGGCGTACATATGCAAATAACAGAGGTATGGAACCAATCAGAGTAACGCGATGTGGTCGGAAGCTAGATCAGTTACTGCTGCTACAATGGCAGGTTATCAAAATTTAAGTGAGTTTGAATGTGGTGTTATAGTCGGTGCACGAGAGATGGGACATAGCATCTCCGAGGTAGCGATAANATTTAAGTGAGTTTGAATGTGGTGTTATAGTCGGTGCACGAGAGATGGGACATAGCATCTCCGAGGTAGCGATAAATTTTGGATTTTCGTGTATGACCATTTCACGAGTGTACCGTGCATATCGGGAATCCGGTAAAACATCAAATCTTCGACATCTCTGCGGCCGAAAAAAAATCGTGAACGAACAGATCAAACGACGACTGACGAGAATCATTAAACGTGACAGACGTGCAACTCATTCTCAAATTGGCGCAGATTTCAATGCTGGGTCACCAACAAGTGCCAGCGTACGAACTATTCAAAGTACCATCATTGATATGGGCTTTCGGAGCCGAAGGCCCACTCGTGTACCGTTGTTGACTGCACGACACAAAGCTTTACGCCTCGTCTGGGCCCACCAACACCGCCATTGGACTGTTGATGACTGGAAACACCTTGCCTGGTCTGATGAGTCTCGTATCCAATTGTATCGGGCGGATGGACGTGTACGGGTATTGAGACATCCTCATGAATCCATGGACCCTACATGTCAACAGGGGACTGTTCAAGCTGGTGGAGGCTCTGTCATGGCATGGGGCGTGTGCAGTTGGCATGAAATGAGACCCCTGATATGTATAGATACNGAGTGAAATTGGACCCCTGACACGTCTAGATACGACTCTGACAGGTGGCAGATACGTAAGCATCCTGTCCGACCACCTGCACCCATTCATATCCATTGTGCATTCCAACGGACGTGGACAATTCCAGCAGGACAATGCGACACCCCACACGTCGAGAGTTACTACCGAGTGGCTCCAGGAACACTTTTCTGACTTTAGACACTTCCATTGGTCACCTAAATCACCAGACATGAACATTATTGAGCATATCTTGGATGTCTTGCAACGTGCTGTTCAGAAGAGATCTCTACCGCCTCGAATTCCTATGGATTTGTGGATTGCCCTGCAAGATTCATGTTGCGAATTGCCTCCTGCATACCTTCAGACATTAGTCGAGTCCATGCCACGTCGTCTTGTGGCACTTCTGCGTGCTCGCGGTGGCCCTACACGATATTAGGCAGGTGTACCAGTTTTTTTGGCTCATCAGTGTAAAATAACTAGGTCTAATACTGACTACAATATGGCCACAAATGAAAATACTAAGACATTGTATTAGGCACCATGTGCCACAAGATGCCTTCATGCTCGCAGCACAACACGAACGAAACATGTTGGCAGGACGGCGGGATGAAAAGTGAGTTAACGACGCTGTGTGAAGAATGCAAAAGTGCTAAAAAAAAAATGAACGAGATGCTTAGATTTACGACGATAGATGTCGCATGCTGTCCAGAAGAGGCGAAATGTGCTGGAGCGCACAGAGGTGCGAGAACATAACACGTGAACAGATGAGTATTTTTTTTGTTGGAAAAATGACGCGTCAAGCAGTAGGGATACGCCGAGAAAGTTTGCAAGAACTGCAGATGTAGGGAAGTGAGTGGAAGGGGTAGCTTCAGGCGGCGACTGAAAGAATTTGCAACGCTGCAATTGACATCCGGTTGGTAGATAAACAGTTTCTCTTGAAACACGGGTCTGCAGGCGACACGGGATTAAAAAGTAGCTTTCAAAGTACATATAAAAATAAATTGAAACCAAAGTTACGAGAAAAATACGTAAATGTTACAATAGAGACAAACAATGAT
This sequence comes from Clitarchus hookeri, assembly GCA_002778355.1. NCBI lineage: Eukaryota > Metazoa > Arthropoda > Insecta > Phasmatodea > Phasmatidae > Clitarchus > Clitarchus hookeri. The sequence goes on along the minus strand of NQII01001515.1, from coordinate 366,571 downwards.
TAAATGAACTGAAATACATTAATAACACATTACACGCGCTTTGATAAATAAATAAATAAAATATTTACCGTTAAGGATTATGTCATACCGGATAAATATACATTATTTAATAAATCATAGATGCTCAAATGGACAATGAAAGTATTAATTATCACATTAATTATATACTAGAGGTAATCATACAATTTAATATTACTCACAATCGTTTTTACTTAATAAAATACTGAAATGAGGTTTCAAAATTGTTAAAAAAAATTAGTACACTAGCAGTGAAGCAACAGTAAAATAGTCGTGAGGTATTTTAAAACGGCTCTGCTTCATGGTGATGATGTGTTGGAGGAAGCCTGGCGAGCGGTGCCCTTGATCGTAGTCCGGCGTCCAGCAGACAGTTGGTGATGGTCCTAGCTGACACCCTGGGCGCAACAGTGGCCCTAATCGGTGCAGCGGTCGCCGTGCGATCAGCCTGACGCGGCAGCACAGGCGAGCATCCGCATACCGCTGCAGTCCGGAACCAGGTTGACGAGCATGTGCCGCCATAGTTGGACCGCCGGCACCACCAAGTCTGTTCGTTGCTCGAAGTGTGGTCGACTGTGCCTTCGTGGCATGTCTGCAATGCTTACTACACACAGGCCGATGCTTGAAGCAACAGACTACTCTTTCACCGAGTCAGCTACAGTTGTATTGGGCACAGCGGTGTTATGTCTAGTACACAGTTCCTACTTTGTCCACAGCACAGCACTGTTAATCATTGCATGTACTGCTCTCTATTAGTGCCCCATGCGCATATGGTTTTTTTAAAATTGTATTTATTAAGAAAATAAAATATGGAAGTACAAATATACAACAGTAATTAAATTAATATAGGACACAGGACAAGACAGCGCGATATATTACTACAGTATCCAAAATTGGATAATTTTATTGACCTGTGTAAATAAGATTTGATCTATCCTTGATCTAGCATTGATCTAGCAATTTAGTCTGGGAGAAGTCTAACCCAGTGGACGAATATGGTCTAAAAGTGTTTTATTTTCAATTTTGAATTTGTGATTATATGTGAAGCATTTCCTGTGTAGTATTTATGAAATTTAGTCTACCTAAAGTTCAGGAAAAGTCTAGCACAAGTCTGTATTAAAAAAAATATTTCTTTTTAATTTACAGATTCTGATGATATTTATTGTGAATTTTTGTAGAAATTCCGTTCTTCGAATGTCTAGCGCGCAATCTTTGCATCGCCAATTACGTAGGTACATATTCAAATTTCGTATGTTTCCTGCGTTTGATAATAATAAAAATAATGAGCAAAAAGTATATTTGGTATTATATTATTATATGTATAGGTCTGCTCGTCTTGTCTGTTTTCAAAATTAAAGATCGTTAATCAAATATAAAGTAAAATAGGTTATTTCGTTAAATTAGCAAAAAGGGGGCCCGGACTCTGTAATAGCCTAGGGGCCGTGGGTCCCTAAGCCCGGCTCTGGGCGCAGCTCCAGGTGTGCCGTGCCGTGCAGGCTCCAAGGAGGTCGTGAAACAGCGAGGCCGGCACGGCGCAGCCCTCCATCTCCGGCTCGCTGCTGCTACTGCTGGAATATTCCATGCGTCCTCCGCTCCCCAGACTTTGAAACATTGAACACTCGGTCCGGCGTTCGCTCCTCCCTCCCCCTTCGCCTTGACGCCCACGTCGTGACCCAGCTGTGTGAACTCTACGCCCTCTTGTTCGTTCCAACCAAACTGCACTTGGGGTCGGCCGAACACACCGTTGTTACCTCCTTGCCTTCTGTTAGACAGGGTGGTGCTAAGAATATACCGAGTTACTTTAAAGGGGTGGGAGTGTAAACTCGAGTAAGCACCCGGATCTGGTAGCGTGAGATCTACTACAGTCATATCACTCCACAAGTTGTCGGAGTTTATAATTATTATTGCACTACAATGGTCTCAAATCGTACGATTCATGCAGCACAAGCCTTTACTTATTTCAAGCTGTCTGCCTGAGTAGTAGTGTTTGTCTGAAGTCGCTGCGTCCTTTCTCACGACGGTTATGTGCTCACAACTGATTGGTTGTGATACAAGACGGCTATCGCACGAGAGGATTCTCGCCGAGGCCGCCCTCGTCAGCAGCTGGGGGATGCTGGCTCCAGCAGCCGGAAGACGCGAGCTCTCGACGCCGCGTGTCCGTGCATCTGCCATCCCCGCGGCATCCGCTCTGGCACGCCATAACATGATGTTCTATTACTCTTGTATAGCTCATGTGTTAGTTGTTCGGAGGCACTTGCATTGAAACCACAACCTTACCTCTCCGACAATATACATCACGCTATCGAACAAACATAAATCCTCAACTTTCCATTTCACATTGCCAAGTAATTATAATGTAACAACTACAGCATTATTTTAAATTATCAATAGATTCTTGCCATTTCACAATTTTCTGTTCAAACGCGGATAATACGTGGACGTGAAAAAGCTTCATTATGAGTAATATTACTAACTTTCGTAGAAAATAAAGTTGTGGCACATAAAATGGAAAATTTAACATGGTGGTTGAAATGTAGCCTGTGTTCCAAATAACCAGCGCTCGAACTCGCGCTCCGCTGTGAATATAAAATACGTTGCAATCTTTCTGTATAGCGAAGAGAAAATTCTTACAGGCGGTTTTGTTTACGTAACAAAATATACATTGAATTCCAAAAGGTAGTTAATGAAACGTACGTTGGCTGTCATTTTTTTAAAAATCATTTTCGTTGTATCCCAACATTGCCTTTTTTTTATCTTTCAACTTGTTTTGTTTACAGTAAACAGATATTTTTTGATAAAGAAAAGGGTTAAGTAATGTTAAGATATTTGTATCGTGCATTGTAGTTTTTAGTACGCAATGATACTTATTAATGCTACGTTACCAAACAACACATTCCTTATATCATAATGGATAAACCTTCAAAATATACGGTGACGGACTATACCAGGAAGAATACTGTTGAACCAGTTATCAATACAATGCAAAGTTATCATTTCCATTATTATATAAAGGCGAATATAAATGTTGTTTGTTGCAAAACTATTTGACGAGGGTTCATATTTAATCACGCATTTCTTTGCTGTAACATACCGCTGCACTTTTAGATTATCAAATGTTCAGTGGTAATTTATTTTGCAGTTAGGGATACGAGAGCAGATGACAGGACGATGGAGTTCGTGCACAGGAGTAGAGAGGGAGATGAGAAGTTACCGAACTAGCCAACGTGCTCACTTCTTTGTAAACTAGCCAGTAGAACTTGCACGCAGATTCAATGCATGCACTGAGAAATGCTTATGATAGAACATTTCAATAAACTTTGTGAGCACGCCAGTAACACTACACAAGAACAAAGTGTCCAGAGAGACCGCATAGATCTGGAATAGCACACACTCACTTCATAATGCGAGTGCGGATGTTTTGGCTATTTGGAAACTGCATAAAGGACCTATATCCGAATGCTTCCGAAATATATACATGTCAGTAGTGCACCCATTATGTGATTTAACCTTGTTGGCACACTCTAAATCTGAGTATTGTGATTTCAAACAAAATTATTTTACTGGATGTTCAGTCAATGAGTCAGATTTGGGCGGCTCTTCATAGCGAGGGCTTGAGAGCCGATGATGGTGATTGAGGTCAGTGTGTAGCAGCGCCGGGGTGGCTTTGGAAACGGGAGACCCCCGAGAAAACGCGCCTACCAGCGGCATCGTCCGGCACTATTCCCACATGCGAACTTCAGTTGATGAGAGTTACCTACCGGTGAACCGGTATAATGCACTTAGGCTTCACTGCCAGGCCGGTGAAATTCACTAGGTATCGATAGAAATCACTGTTCAGTCGGTGAACACCAGCTACTAAAACGTCCGGTAGAATTTTACTGATTCAAGCGGACCCGTTTCAACGGATCTGCCATCAAATTTGCTGATTGGGAACAGTCCTAACTGTTTATTATTTTTATTTTAGAGTGTATACTGCGGTCCGAATTTCGCAGTGAAGTACGCGGAAGTTGCACCAATCGCAAGTACACGAAGTTTCTACCTGTCGGGTGCATTTGCGTACTTTCTGCTGTCGTCATTGTTTCGTTTTGAGATTGCGCGCCATTAGTATATTAAATGGTTTAGTTCATATAGTTGAATAACGATTTCTTATTAATCAGAAGTATGTTGGTAATATTATTAATCTAATAATTACTATTATTCAGTTTAATTTTAAATTAAATAATCTTGTTGATGGATCAAAAATAGAAAATAAATTAGTTATCATTTTCAATTAATTTTAAAGTCTTTATATATTTTTATATTATTTTTAATATTTAATTCTTTATTAAAGTAAATTTTATAATAAATATTACAATAAAATATATATAGATTAATATTCATCATATAGGTAATATTTGTGGAGGTTGTGAAAGTCTCCACTTACGTAAAGTTAAGTGTTCTGCGCGTCGTTCGACAACACACAATATTCTGTACCGGTGTTATCGTAGCTAAAAATGCTAGTGAAAACGCTCGTTTCAGCAATTTTCATTTTCATAAAATAAACATTAGAAACGAAAATAAAAGCACTGAAACTTGTTGGACTGTGGAATGTTTAAAATGCTTTTTCCAAGCTGACATATTGTACGCACATGGAACTGTTTTTGGATAAGGATTATTTTCCTGAAGCTCTGCGCACCATCAGGCGGTCTAGCTAGGCGGAGCACTTAATGCCCGGCTTCACCCATTTTGCAGAAGTTCTTAGTTTTCGTGTCGATTTCAGTTTCACAAGTATTATTGGAAATGTTTGATCATAGAAAGTTTACAATTTACTAGTTGTTTCATACTTTTGTATCTAATTTTCCTGCGTGTTATTTCCTGCCTGCAAAAAGGCAGGAAATTATTGATAACATATAAATAACTTCCTGACGTTTTACAACAAGTAGCTACCACACAATTAAAAAGACGCGCAAAAATATTAAACAACTCGTAAAATGTAATTTTGCTATAATCTTACATTGTCAGTAATTACTATGAATCCGAAATTATGCCGCGAAAATGAATTTCTGTAAACTTGGTGAAACTGAGAGTTGAGGATTACAGCACTAAAGTAAAATCAGCTCCATGTTGTAAGGTCATATAAAAATGTTTAAATTTTTGGACGCAGACTTATTTTGTTCATTCTATGCACAAAACAGTAAGAATTTACATATCGGTAACGATTGCGACCCGAACAATTTGACTGATACGCTTCAATAATCAGCTTATAAATGACTATGTTAATTTCACATTGGGTGTAAGGATACGAAATGAGCAGAAAAATTAAATATATATTTGCTGTTTCTTCACATTTTTTTAAATCTGACCTTTGAAAAATCATATATGTATGACGTATTTGGTTGTTTCCTTAATGTGCAATGTATCACAACTTTTTTTTTGCTTGTGTTAACATACGAATACCTAATTTTTTGCTAAATAGAACTTTTGGTTATNAAATTTTTTTAAATCTGACCTTTGAAAAATCATGTATGAATGACGTATTTGATTGTTTCCTTAATGTATCACAACTTTTTTTTTGCTTGTGTTAACATACGAATACCTAATTTTTTGCTAAATAGAACTTTTGGTTATATTTTATATATAAATTATACCTAATTTGTAATTAATATGAGTAAAAAAAAATTTAAATAGGTGTGTTGTTAATTCCTAGTGAGAAATAGTTCTTATAAATAGCTTAGAACGAAAACCTCGTATCTAACATTTTGGGCAAAAATTATTTTTAATAATTTTGTTTCACAAACCTCGTATATCTCGTTATGCAGACCTACAAATAAATAAAAGATATTCGCATTTTTTTATTTAGAGCATTGTAAAATGTGAGATACGAAATTTCTAAACAAAAGCATCAAAACATTATTTTCATCAAAAGTGTGAGATATGAGGTTTTCGTTCGAAGCCATCGTTATGCAAAATATTATTTCACTGAGTGCGCAAGAATGCGGTTCATTGTCCCTTTAATTAATTTTTTGTACTCGGTTAATCTTTGTTTGCATGAGGCGGACAAATGTAAAACTTTAGCAGGGCTTCAGAAAAGTTGGAAGTAATATAAATGGACAATACGAAGTTTATTGTACCGCCCCGGGAAGAAGCCTGCATACCTGCAACCCGCATAGTATCCTTGTCGAGCTGTGTGCTGGCGAGTCCAATCATGCTTCAATATTTTAACATTGCTCAATTTACACAAAGAAACATTAATTTTAATAAATAAAAAGTCTGAATACATTTTCCCAAGAAAGGTAAAAAACGATATCTACAATCATCACTTTCGACTTGAATAATATTAGATAAGAAAAAATGGTAAAGACTGGTAAAAATAGCATTTTAGGCCTTCCCTGTGCAGTTTCCTTAAGGGAAAGGAGGAAAGGACATAGTGGCATCTGTAGTTTAATCCACTGGCATACATCACGTGTAATATTATCATACTCTTTCACGTCTAATTTGCCTAAAATTCAGCTTTCCATATATGCATATCGCAGCCTCAAGGGCGTTCATCACATGTCAGTCAAATCAGTGATGCACTCTGTCAGGACTCTTGAGAATTATGCAGGCATTATTGCACGTGGATCATTTCTGATCGAACCGTAAATAAGGTAAAGTGTTAATGAAGGGTCGTAGTGTTCAACATTGTTAGAAAATTGATGATTCTATAGAAACCAAGTTAAATATGCAGTTTTCCGACCATTGTGATTTGGCTTTAATGATGATAACTGCCCACAAGTATCGATTCCGTCGTTTTAGGACTAACCTTCCGTTATTAACAAGTAGCTTCGTCTTCCATCGCCACCGCGGTCAAGCTAGAGTAATCATTTGAGAACAAGCGCACTGCTCACACTTCTAGAATGTTCGAGTCGCACAGAAGTGCTGTAAGATGATGACTCGAAGCGACTTACCGCTTCGTATCGTAAACTGGAGTGCTTAACTGATATCAGTTTTTCCCTTTTTACTCCCATTTATAACGTGAGCGCGCGCACACAAACGCAGATATTACATGGCAGCTGAGTTCGGCCTGCTGTGATGCGCGTTCCTAAGAGGCTTCGTCGCTGTGTTTCCTTATGACAAGACGTGACTTTGGGGATTAAAATTTCTTATTGGTAAATCCACTAACGCACCATTACTGCTCACTCAAAATTGCCCACGTGATAAAAACTCTCTAGAANATTAAAATTTCTTATTGGTAAATCCACTAACGCACCATTACTGCTCACTCAAAATTGCCCACGTGATAAAAACTCTCTAGAAACGAAGTAATTTACATCTAGTGCGGTATTAATGTAAAGTTTTGCGCAGTAAAGTTCTAATAGTTAATAAAATTAACTGAGATATTTTTGTCTTTTTTTTGGGTCTCTCATTAGACATTCGGTTGCCTGCTCTTAATTTTCGTAATTTTTTTTGTACGTCTAAGTGANGTTCGGCCTGCTGTGATGCGCGTTCCTAAGAGGCTTCGTCGCTGTGTTTCCTTATGACAAGACGTGACTTTGGGGAGTTTAAAATTTCTTATTGGTAAATCCACTAACGCACCATTACTGCTCACTCAAAATTGCCCACGTGATAAAAACTCTCTAGAAACGAAGTAATTTACATCTAGTGCGGTATTAATGTAAAGTTTTGCGCAGTAAATTTCTAATAGTTAATAAAATTAACTGAGATATTTTTGTCTTTTTTTTTGGGTCTCTCATTAGACATTCGGTTGCCTGCTCTTAATTTTCGTAATTTTTTTTGTACGTCTAAGTGATTAGTAACTTATTGATTTTGACAGGTGTCTTAACGTGCCCTAAAATTGGAAAATAAATTCTAAGAGATAAACTTGCAGCTGCTACCGAGAAAATTATTTCGCGCGTACCGTTAAGGTGGTCCCTTTCCTCTATCGTTATCGAATGACCTTCCCCATTCTAATACAGACCGTTTTCAGAGTAACGGTTAAACGAGCTCCTTCTGCAGACAATTATGGCAAAGATGTTTTCAACGCGTTCATCGTACACCTTTCGCATAATGGAAAAGTGCCGACTCCTAATGCGAGGTGTGAAAGCTTCGACCGTCGTAATTTCGAACGTTGGAGTGTTCGTGATTGTGTAGAGAGATGCGACTAGTGTAAGTAGAGAGATAGGTGTTATCACGTAGTTTTTCGCAAGTAAAGTAATGCAAAGCGATCAGCGACGCCGGTGGCAGTAACTCGTAAGAACCTGATTCGGTTGTTTGATGGAGTGTGCAGGAGAGCTCACATTGACTGTTTTCTATAAAATGTTTCTATAGAGTTACAGTTCCCGTTTTCACAACTTTTGAGGAATTTAGGCTCCGTCACGCGTGCCACTCGCATAATGCGGAGGAAAAAAATCCCTGGAAAGTCAAAAGTAAAGTATCGTTATTCTATTTTTATTTTCTTCCATTATAGGACGCAAGGAACTTCCTTGGAAAGGAACACGCCCTACAGATCTGACTAGCGCTGAGTGTGTTATCTGTGTGTGTTCCATTGGGGGCGATCTAGAGCTTTACAAGGAACATGATCTCGCAAGTAGCTCGAATTTAGGGAATGTTTCTTCGCTCCTGTCATATAAAATGTTTATATAATTTTTTTTTTCTACAAATAGCAAGACTGTAGCAGCAGGCTCGTTGTTTCCAGGAAATTAAACTTTTTTTATAGCTCACGAAACAATAATTTTCCTACTACAATTTGAAAGGACATTCACCGTGTGGATTTGAGATTCATCGACACATAGTTTAATTGATTCTAGTAGCTGTTCCTTGCGTCGACATGTTTCGTAAATTTCCTGAACTCTATTCCCGTTTTATCGCAAGCTTCCTAATCTCCCGACGAGGAGGATTCTTTCCGGCCGCTTCAAATGAGATAACGGGTTCTCACTTTACTGAAATTGATACGTGTTGAAATTGCACAAGACAATTGTACAACTGAGTGACAGAAAATTGATACAGGTAAAATTGTGGGATCGGCGCTCTTAAATTGCGTGGTTTTGTTCTACTGAGGACGGTTAAAATAAATTACGCGCCTCAAAAAATGTGTTGCACCACCGGGATTTCTTATAGTTACCCGGTTGCTCACGGTCAAAGAGGAAGTGTGGGATTAAAGTTCACGCTGTCTGTACAGAATACCGCGCCAGTCTTTTTGTAACGCGCCTACTGTCTCGGAACATTCTTTATGTACACTGAAGAGCCAAACAAACGGGTACACCTGCCTAATATCGTGTAAGGCCCCCGCGAGCACGCAGAAGTGCCGCAAGACGACGTGGCATGGACTCGACTAATGCCTGAAGGTATGCAGGAGGCAATTCACACCATGAATCATGCAGGGAAGTTCACAAATCCAATCTGCGCCAATTTAAGAAAGGGTTACACGTCTGTAACGTTTAATGATTCTCGTCAGTCGTCGTTTGTCCCGTTCTTTCGCGATCTTTTTTCCAGCCGCAATGATGTCGAAGATGTGATGTTTTACCGGATTCCCGATATTCACGGTACACTCGTGAAATGGTCGTACTCGAACATCCAAATGTTATCGCTACCTCGGAGATGCTATATCCCATCTCTCGTGCGCCGACTATAACACCACGTTCAAACTCACTTAAATCTTGATAGCCTGCCATTGTAGCAGCAGTAACCGAGATAGCAACTTCGCTAGACGCTTGTTGTCTTATATAGGCGCTGCCGACCGCATCGCGTTACTCTGATTGGTTCCATACCTCTGTTATTTGCATACGCACGCCTATAGCAGTATTCCTCCGCCTCGTGCAAACAAAGCTTAATTACGTCTAGAAAAATCACACCGAAGGGACAAAGCAACGCACTCGAGTAATAATATGTTGCATAAGAACAATTTTGAAGTAGTCATTACCAACACACTTATTTTCCTGTTTTTATTAATAATTATTATAAATGAAATATTTAAATTTATTGACAAAATTATAAGTAAAAGTTAAATTTAACCAAAAATAAGTTATATTTATGTTAACACAGGTGTAAAACGCTTGTGATACGTGAGATGTTTGGAAACCGACCACGCGCCTAATAAATGGTGTAATTTTTCAAAGGTTTGATTCAAAAAGTGCGAAGAATCCACGAATAGACTGTAACTCGAAGAAGATGGTCGTTAATAGGGGGGAGGGGGAATGCATAATTTTTACACGGTATGTCACTTTGTAAGGCCGATTGCGTCTTGCATTCAGACTTGTCGCCATCTTGAAATGCACGTGTGTGTCTCGTCGATGTGCTTTTCAACTATGAATACATCTTTTACACTCATCCTAATAAATTGGACGCGTAACATTGTTTTTTTTAAATATTGTTTGCGTATAGTAGCGATGAAGATATGGGTTGCTACACGATATGGAAAATTTAAAGCATATAGTTACATAAAGTTGAGTACGTGACATCCGGAATGTCTGGGAGTACGGCAATTTAGATTTTGAATTGGTTCGAAACAACTACGGCGTGTGTCGCTGGGAATAGTTGAAGCATTAGCATGATCACGAGCTGGGGATAGCAAGGATCGCACTTTCTACGCGGTCACCACCCGAGGTCTGAGAACAACATTTACGGTTACTTCAAAGCCATTCCTCCGTTTCATGCAAAGGAAAGCCTACCTAAGTCTACAGAACTACACCAAAGGGGACAATACACTGCATTCGTGCGTGCTCATTGTAATAACATTTTGCGTAAGAAATATTTCTTGACAGGCATTACCAACGCATCTATGTTCTCTGTTCTTATTCATATTAGTTATAAACAAAATATTAGTTACAGATCAAATCAAAGTTGAGTTTAACCGAAAATAAGGCTTTTTTTTATGTTAGTCATTTGGGGTAGCTTTCTTATCACCAGGGAAACTTTGTACCGCCTGCCTAATTTAGTTTTAAGTGGAGACTTGAAGGATTCCATCACGTTATAATGTTCCTTGCAAATAAAATAATTTGCAGTGTAGTATACATCAAGGTGGGGGTTGTAAATCCTTCGAACAACAAAGTGTGTGAGGGTCCGATGTTATCCTTAATTGATATGAAGTTACCCCAAATGACTGTTAACACAAATACAACACGCGTGTGGTACATTAAGGAAACAACTGGACCCGGTCACGCAGGGTTGGGATTTTTTCAAGTTCGTGATTCAAAAAGTGTGAAGAAACCACGAACGTTCTAGAAACAGCTGTTTCGTTGCGCAGGCGTACTCGCCCTTTCTCCGTAGACTGTCTGAAGCAGGGCAGCGTCCTCAGAGACGACCACTCTGCTCAACCAACACCACGTCATCATGCAGTTTCCTTTGACCAAGCGATTTGCTCCTTTCGTCGTTAGAAACCCCGGTCGGCCCACGAATGCAATTTGTTTCCACATGGCGGAAATGCAAAAACATGCCCCCTTCCCCCTACCCTCTTTTTCCCCTCTCACAAATTGTGAACTACTGCAGAATGTAAAAAAACTTATGCGATCAGGGGGTGATACTGAATTATTATAGGTCATAGATTAAATTTTAAATTAAATTCATTTTGGATTGTTCCCGGTTTTGCATTGCATTTTTATCGGCTTTTACTTCTGATAATTTGTGTTTGGGCATTAAACGATGTTGGATATTATTTTTATTTTCGAATAGTTTGAATCCTGGAACTATTCTCATATTTTTTAGTCTTTCTTAGGAATCTTTTCACTCACAACAAGATGTAATATTATTACAGGAAAATTCCATTAAGATTAACATACGAGGTCATGTTCTACCCATTAACTTATCCAAACGTATGGTTGTAAATGTTAGGGACATTATATAACGCCAGGTAATTCTGGCAATTATCTTAGGGTTGCTGCTACACACTGTTGTAATTTGTCATACTAATACCCGAAACTATGGAGTAAGAGTAGAATTTTGTTACATCTGCCCACGAATAGTGGTGAAAGAGGTTTTAATGTTAATTTCTGCTTCTCCCTTTATGCATAAATAAATTTTGCGCTTGCCATGCAGTAATTTATGTAAAAAATTGCAATTTGAGCAAAGAAGCTGCGTGTTAAATATAACCAACCTGTCCTTCCTAGTAACGTTCCTGAAAATTAAAAAATTATTTTTTTTGTTTTCTTTAGAATTGCTTTACTGGAAACATATTCGATTACGAGAGTGAAATGACTTGATTTAAATAGTAACTTGGCAGAAATAAAATAATTTAATTATTAAAGAAGTGGGCGACTTCTCAAAATACGTACGAAATTTTTTCACTGTCGAAGCGGTTAAACCGTTAATTGTCAAAAGCTCTTTCTTAGAATCTGTCTCTTAATTTTCTAACAAATGTCTCTATATGAATGGATGTTATTTTCTCCTTAATCAGTATTAATTTGTAGACAAGAAGAATATTTTTATTACATTATTTAATTCGGAATAATAATTGCAAGAGCGAAGGATTGTTCGGTATCGTTACGTAGCGTTACGTTTGCGATACGTAAGAGCACCCCCGTATCGGACTACGATTTGTAAACAGGTTCAGAATCTGCCTGAGTGAACTTGTCATATTTTTCAGAGTTCTTAAGAAAATGTTCAAGAGTGGATGATTTTCCGCGGAATATTTTGGTACTCGGAAACTTGGTTCCCGTAAACAGAGTTCGTATTTTTCAGAAAGCCTGTTCTCACTTCCGGCTCGAAGATGTTTGCGCACTTGAAATTTGCTCATGATGTGACGGCTGAGAAGTGTGCTTCGGAGTTTGTTTCCAAATGCTCCGAACTCCTCCGGCTATCGAGTGTTTTTCTTCTTCCTCTCCTCTCCAGCGTTCTTCTTCACTCCCCTTCTCCACACGTGCTGCTCTGTTTTTCGTCGCTGCCTCTCGCGCCGCACTGCCTCGTGGGCGCTCGAACGCCCAAGTTATTTTCATACTTTTCAAATGCCCAGCTGGTAGCTGATTCTCGTATGTTTCACGCGTGAGGCATGAAACATAAAACTGAGACTCAGATTCACTTTGAGTCTCGTTTTGTTGTCTCTGTAGTTTTGCGCTTACTTGATAACCCACTATATTCCTTTTTTTTTTCCTCCTTCAAGAACTGCATTGAGATTTCTCAAGATTTTAAAATTAGCTCTAAATGTTTGCGTTTTAGTAAATTCTTGCCGGAAATCTTTCCTTGGTGTTCGGCCACGTCTATAAATCCGGGCTGTTTGGTCATGTGTGTAATGTCGTAAATATTTTCCGGGTGTCTGGCCTCGTTTCTTCCACTCGGTACTCAGATTGCAACACGAAGAGCGATTCCGGGTGAAACATAAATGCGGCCAGTGGGTGTCATTAACACAGCTCTCAACCAACGGCTAGAACTGTAACACAACGGCCACAAACGCAGAAACATGCAAAAACTCGTGGAGTTGTCGGAACTTGCTGACACTTGGAGGGTGATTCGACAATTAACTTCAGTTACCCCGCCAATGTCACAAGAGAGAACCAATGGCAATCGAGCATATCGGACAAGGTGTGCGTGAACGCGAAGTGTGGTGGGTGGTCCACCACAGTCTCCCCAGGGCGGTGGTCCGAGAACGACGAAGTGTCTACACGCTATGGTGGAAGATAATGGTGTGCGCCTTAGATCCCTGTCCTCCCTTAGACCTTCAGTCTCTCTTCCACATCAAACCTCGTCCCTTAACCTCTCGTGCCACATCGTAAATTGTATTTATTGGAGATTGTGTCTTCGTAAAGTTCCTTTTGTGATATTGTTGGACTCGTAATAATCCCTNTAATTTTCCTACTACAATTTGAAAGGACATTCACCGTGTGGATTTGAGATTCATCGACACATAGTTTAATTGATTCAGTTAATTTTAATTGGCGTGTCCCATCTAGTAGCTGTTCCTTGCGTCGACATGTTTCGTAAATTTCCTGAACTCTATTTNCGACATGTTTCGTAAATTTCCTGAACTCTATTTCCGTTTTATCGCAAGCTTCCTAATCTCCCGACGAGGAGGATTCTTTCCGGCCGCTTCAAATGAGATAACGGGTTCTCACTTTACTGAAATTGATACCTGTTGAAATTGCACAAGACAATTGTACATCTGAGTGACAGAAAATTGATACAGGTAAAATTGTGGGATCAGCGCTCTTAAATTGCGTGGTTTTGTTCTACTGAGGACGGTAAAAATAAAGTACACACCTCGAAAAATGTGTTGCACCACCGGGATTTCTTATAGTTACCCGGTTGCTCACGGCCAAAGAGGAAGTGTAGGATTAAAGTTCACGCTGTCTGTACAGAATACCGCGCCAGTCTTTTTGTGACGCGCCTACTGTCTCGGAACATTCTTTATGTACACTGAAGAGCCAAAAAAACTGGTACACCGGCCTAATATCGTGTAGGGCCCCCGCGAGCACGCATAAGTGCCGCAAGACGACGTGGCATGGACTCGACTAATGTCTGAAGGTATGCTGGAGACATTGAAATCTGCGCCAATTTGAGAAAGGGTTGCACGTCTGTCACGTTTAATGATTCTCGTCAGTCGTCGTTTGTCCTATTCGTTCACGATCTTTTTCCGGCCGCAGCGATGTCGAAGATGTGATGTTTTACCGGATTCCCGATATTCACGGTACACTCGTGAAATGGTCGTACGCGAACATCCAAATGTTATCGCTACCTCGGAGATGCTATGTCCCATCTCTCGTGCGCCGACTATAACACCACGTTCAAACTCACTTAAATCTTGATAGTCTGCCATTGTAGCAGCAGTAACCGATCTAGCAACTTTGCCAGACGCTTGTTGTCTTATATAGGCGCTGCCGACCGCATCGCGTTACTCTGATTGGTTCCATACCTCTGTTATTTGCATACGCACGCCTATAACAGTTTTTTTTCGGCTCTCTTCAGTGTACAACCGACAGGTTTTGCAAAACTTAATTTTGAGCTGTACGTTTTGAATTTGCGTTACTGGATAAAACTCTTAACGGATGAATTTATATTCTGCTCACAATACGACAGTTTTGACTAGTCGCTTTCGGATCATGACATAGTTGCTGGTTTCTGGTCCATCCATGGTTCTTCTTGAGGCCCTACTTCAGTTGTATTTCCAGGATATTCCTCCGCCTCGTGCAAACAGAGCTTAATTACGTCTAGAAAAATCACACCGAAGGGACAAAGCAACGTATTCGTGCGCACTCGAGTAATAATATGTTGCATAAGAACAATTTTGAAGTAGTCATTACCAACACACTTATTTTCCTGTTTTTATTAATAATTATTATAAACGAAATATTTAAATTTATTGACAAAATTATAAGTAAAAGTTAAATTTAACCAAAAATAAGTTATATTTATGTTAACACAGGTGTAAAACGCTTGTGATACGTGAGATGTTTGGAAACCGACCACGCGCCTAATAAATGGTGTGATTTTTCAAAGGTTTGATTCCAAAAGTGCGAAGAATCCACGAATAGACTGTAACTCGAAGAAGATGGTCGTTAATAGGGGGGGAGGGGGGATGCATAATTTTTACACGGTATGTCACTTTGTCAGGCCGATTGCGTCTTGCATTCAGACTTGTCGCCATCTTGAAATGCACGTGTGTGTCTCGTCGATGTGCTTTTCAACTATGAATACATCTTTTACACTCATCCTAATAAATTGAACGCGTAACATTGTTTTTTTTTTAATATTGTTTGCTTATAGTAGCGATGAAGATATGGGTTGCTACACGATATGGAAAATTTAAAGCATATAGTTACATAAAGTTGAGTACGTGACATCCGGAATGTCTGGGAGTACGGCAATTTAGATTTTGAATTGGTTCGAAACAACTACGGCGTGTGTCGCTGGGAATAGTTGAAGCATTAGCATGATCACGAGCTGGGGATAGCAAGGATCGCACTTTCTACGCGGTCACCACCCGAGGTCTGAGAACAACATTTACGGTTACTTCAAAGCCATTCCTCCGTTTCATGCAAAGGAAAGCCTACCTAAGTCTACAGAACTACACCAAAGGGGACAATACACTGCATTCGTGCGTGCTCATTGTAATAACATTTTGCGTAAGAAATATTTCTTGACAGGCATTACCAACGCATCTATGTTCTCTGTTCTTATTCATATTAGTTATAAACAAAATATTAGTTACAGATCAAATCAAAGTTGAGTTTAACCGAAAATAAGGCTTTTTTTATGTTAGTCATTTGGGGTAGCTTTGTTATCACCAGGGAAACTTTGCACCGCCTGCCTAATTTAGTTTTAAGTGGAGACTTGAAGGATTCCATCACGTTATAATGTTCCTTGCAAGTAAAATAATTTGCAGTGTAGTATACATCAAGGTGGGGGTTGTAAATCCTTCGAACAACAAAGTGTGTGAGGGTCCGATGTTATCCTTAATTGATATGAAGTTACCCCAAATGACTGTTAACACAAATACAACACGCGTGTGGTACATTAAGGAAACAACTGGACCCGGTCACGCAGGGTTGGGATTTTTTCAAGTTCGTGATTCAAAAAGTGTGAAGAAACCACGAACGTTCTAGAAACAGCTGTTTCGTTGCGCAGGCGTACTCGCCCTTTCTCCGTAGACTGTCTGAAGCAGGGCAGCGTCCTCAGAGACGACCACTCTGCTCAACCAACACCACGTCATCCTGCAGTTTCCTTTGACCAAGCGATTTGCTCCTTTCGTCGTTAGAAACCCCGGTCGGCCCACGAATGCAATTTGTTTCCACATGGCGGAAATGCAAAAACATGCCCCTTTACCCCTACCCTCTTTTTCCCCTCTCACAAATTGTGAACTACTGCAGAATGTAAAAAAACTTATGCGATCAGGGGGTGATACTGAATTATTATAGGTCATAGATTAAATTTTTAATTAAATTCATTTTGGATTGTTCCCGGTTTTGCATTGCATTTTTATCGAATTTTACTTCTGATAATCTGTGTTTGGGTATTAAACGATGTTGGATATTATTTTTATTTTCGAATAGTTTGAATCCTGGAACTATTCTCATATTTTTTAGTCTTTCTTAGGAATCTTTTCACTCACAACAAGATGTAATATTATTACAGGAAAATTCCATTAAGATTAACATACGAGGTCATGTTCTACCCATTAACTTATCCAAACGTATGGTTGTAAATGTTAGGGACATTATATAACGCCAGGTAATTCTGGCAATTATCTTAGGGTTGCTGCTACACACTGTTGTCATTTGGCGTACTAATACCCGAAACTATGGAGTAAGAGTAGAATTTTGTTACATCTGCCCACGAATAGTGGTGAAAGAGGTTTTAATGTTAATTTATGCTTCTCCCTTTATGCATAAATTAATTTTGCGCTTGCCATGCAGTAATTTATGTAAAAAATTGCAATTTGAGCAAAGAAGCTGCGTGTTAAATATAACCAACCTGTCCTTCCCAGTAACGTTCCTGAAAATTAAAAATTGATTTTTTTTTTGTTTTCTTTAGAAATGCTTTACTGGAAACGTATTAGATTACGAGAGTGAAATGACTTGATTTAGATAGTAACTTGGCAGAAATAAAATAATTTAATTATTAAAGAAGTGGGTGACTTCTCAAAATACGTACAAAATTTTTTCACTGTCGAAGCGGTTAAACCGTTAATTGTCAAAAGCTCTTTCTTAGAATCTGTCTCTTAATTTTCTAACAAATGTCTCTATATGAATGAATGTTATTTTCTCCTTAATCAGTATTAATTTGTAGACAAGGAGAATATTTTTATTACATTATTTAATTCGGAATAATAATTGCAAGAGCGAAGGATTGTTCGGTATCGTTACGTAGCGTTAAGTTTGCGATACGTAAGAGCACCCCCGTATCAGACCACGATTTGTAAACAGGTTCAGAATCTGCGTGAGTGAACTTGTCATATTTTTCAGAGTTCTTAAGAAAATGTTCAAGAGTGGATGATTTTCCGCGGAATATTTTGGTACTCGGAAACTTGGTTCCCGTAAACAGAGTTCGTATTTTTCAGAAAGCCTGTTCTCACCTCCGGCTCGAAGATGTTTGCGCACTTGAAAGTTGCTCATGATGTGACGGCTGAGAAGTGTGCTTCGGAGTTTGTTTCCAAATGCTCCGAACTCCTCCGGCTATCGAGTGTTTTTCTTCTTCCTCTCCTCTCCGGCGTTCTTCTTCACTCCCCTTCTCCACACGTGCTGCTCTGTTTTTCGTCGCTGCCTCTCGCGCCGCACTGCCTCGTGGGCGCTCGAACGCCCAAGTTGTGGGCGCTCGAACGCCCAAGTTATTTTCATACTTTTCAAATGCCCAGCTGGTAGCTGATTCTCGTATGTTTCACGCGTGAGGCATGAAACATAAAACTGAGACTCAGATTCACTTTGAGTCTCGTTTTGTTGTCTCTGTAGTTTTGCGCTTACTTGATAACCCACTATATTCCTTTTTTTTTTCCTCCTTCAAGAACTGCATTGAGATTTCTCAAGATTTAAAAATTAGCTCTAAATGTTTGCGTTTTAGTAAATTCTTGCCGGAAATCTTTCCTTGGTGTTCGGCCACGTCTATAAATCCGGGCTGTTTGGTCA